>CM050408.1:29935753-29997407 GCA_027580255.1 Therioaphis trifolii
CTCTGTCTCTGTCTCTCTCTCTCTCTTAGGCTCCTTCTCTCCCTATCTCTCCCTCTCCCTCTCTCTCTCTCTCTCTCAGTATCTATCTCTGCCTCTGCCTCTGCCTCTGCCTCTGTCTCTGTCTCTGTCTCTCTCTCTTAGGCTCCTTCTCTCCCTATCTCTCCCTCTCCCTCTCTCTCTCTCTCTCTCAGTATCTATCTCTGCCTCTGCCTCTGCCTCTGTCTCTGTCTCTGTCTCTGTCTCTGTCTCTGTCTCTGTCTCTGTCTCTGTCTCTCTCCTCTCTCTCTCTCTCTCTCTCTCTCTCTCTCTCTCTCTCTCTCTCTCTCTCTCTCATACGTACACACACACACACACACACACACACACACGCACGCACCCACACACACACACACACACACACACACACACACACACACACACACACACGCACGCACACACACACACACACACACACACGCACACACACACACATATCTAAATTTTGGGGATGAGAATTCTTCCTCGGTACATCACTCATGTCTTAAGTGCTGACTTAAATGGATTTATGTTTGGGAGGCAAGTAGAGTTTAGGAATATAAAAATCATTTGTAGCATTGAGGGACCAGGTTTCATTTGACAGACTGAACGGTTCAAAATTCTCATTCGATATCATTACAGTTGACATTCTTACGTATTTCTAAGGCTGGTTTCTTCCACTGGGATTCGTTACCTATGCAGATGGAATCTGCCTCCAGGCATTTGGAGTAGCTGGTCATAGAAACTGTCCTTCCATAATATTATATTTTACAGTAATATATTGTAAATTTTTTTTCTTATTTGCCAAATGTGCCTTTAAGAGCTCAACTGCTTAATGATAATGTTCTTAGTTGTTTCTATCTATTTATATATATATATATATATATCTGATAAGTGTTTTAAGTTTTCATAAAATTGTTCATTTAGATGAAAAATATAAATAATGAATTAATACATGCCGAGAAGTCATTGACTATATTCTTTTAAAGTGAGGCTCCTTGAGAATTGAGATGAATGTTTCTTTTATGAAAAATAAGAAATCAATAACTGAAATAGATATAAGTTATTGATTTAGACTTTTATTTATATATATGGCTGTCGGTTTGATGCTATTTGGTTTCGTGTATTCCTGGTTTGATCCGTGGAAAAATGTTTGAGTGATTTGGAAAGCAGACCAGGAATACACTACTCACGGGGGAGACCTCGGGAAGGTATAGCATCACCTCCCCCATCCTTGACATCCTCGAACATCCACCATTACGCCTTAAGTCTAGAGCTCCCATATGGCATGCAGAAACTCAAAGCGAATCAGTTGAGTACCTATGGACGAGACGCTGGACCAACAGCTATAAAATGGCTTGAAGAACTAAATACTCGTCTGTGGTTTTTATTGTTATTAGTATCGATGTTATTATAATTTACTATACCTACTATAACCTACCATACTAACATTTTATATATTTTATCACTTGTTTTTAAATAGTTGACTAGTTATCCTAATTATCATATTTATTTATTTGTTTTAATTTTACTGACTTTATCTATAACATTTCTCACGTTATCTAAAGTCGAATATGTCATATGCAAATAATAATAAAGACTTTTATTAGATATTACTTGAAGATTGAACAACATCATTACTCGTAAACTCAATTCATTATCATATTATTCGTTATATTTTTTTAATAATGGGTTTGATGATTAATAATGTTTTATTTTTATACATACTTTAATGTTAATAAATGTATTCAGATTGTAATATGATTTAATTTCATTAAAACATCAGTAAATTTGAAATAAATTATATAAATTACACTATGTGTAAAAATAAATAGTTAAAACATAAAAATTAGCCTAGAGTATTGTAATTTTTGGTATTATACCTACAGTATGAAATATCATTTAATTATTTGTTATATTGTATTCCTTGGGTAGGTAGAATTTTATTATTATAATCTTCAGTGAATATTTTTAATATTATTTAAGAATTTCAAATTTAACTATATAAATGTACCTACCTACATAATTTTTTTTTTTTTTTTATTGGAGATTATGTATTGTCTTTTTTTATTTCTATGATTTGATATAGATTGGGTAATTATTAAAGCTTTAAATTTGTATATAAATTTAAAAAGGTTATGTGATCCTAACCTATTTTTATTACTTTATCAACATCACCTACTTATAAATTATTACTTTATTAGTTAATAAACCGTGATGCCTTAGTGATTTTTTATCATATTTATTAGCCAACGGTCTATAACATCTCGTCAAGTAACTAAATTTATTTTAATTCATCGTTTATTCATACGAGCTTACAAGCTATACGCCATGCCAGAGGCTCTCAGAATAAGGAAAGAGTTAATCATTTAATAAATATTTGCATAATTCATTGTTTATTCGTTCGAGCTTACAAGCTTTACGCCATGCCAGGGGCTCTCCGAATAAGCTGTAAGGAATAAGGAAAAATCGTATCTTTTAACGAATATTTACAGTTTATTTGGATATGTGTATCATGAATCGGTAGTGAATAATATTAATCAATAACAAAACGTTTATCCATAAATTTAATCAAAGTATTTTTTAACTTTTTTTTTAAATTCATTAGGCATGCATTTGTCTAACCATTATTGGACGTAGTCAATAATTTGAAAAATAATCCAAGTTTAAGTCGTTAGGTTAAAACATATTTTATTACTTGAATTAAAATTGATACTATAAATAATTGATTAATTTGTTTACATTCTGATAAACAACTCTAAAATAGCCAACGTCGTACTAATATAAATATATATTATCATTTTGAAACATGTTGTGAAAAAGCAACAGTATGTATTTAAGGGATAAGTTAATAGCTATTTTCGCTAGTGTAAATTATGTCGACTGAAACATACAGACGGACAATACGCACGATGTTGAGGCCCGTGTATGCCAGGTGATAAAGAGGAGAACCTAAATTAAGGCCGGGTATAGGAGTAGCGGATGGTAGTAAAGCATAGTGGACGGGTAAAGAACCGGAAAAGCAGTGGCATGGCTTCAGAACCAACTAAATATATTTAATTATATGGGAGAGACTGTGGTAAGTTGACGAGTCGGTAAGATGAAGAATCGATTGTATTAATTAACAAATCATGATAACAACCAATATTAGTAATCAATGACATGTATAATGTTATATAAGCAACTTATTTTCTGAAATTTATTTTATTTTGATAATACTTAACTTCGTCAACTCACCACAGTCTCCCCACATTATCATTAATTTACAAGACATTATTTTAAAATGTAAAATAAAATAAGTTAAAACTTTAATACAAGCTATTCCCATTGAAGACGGATATGATAATGAATTGAGATTACGAGTAATGATGTTGTTCAATCTTCAAGTAATATCTAATAAAAATCTAAATCAATAACTTATATCTATTTTAGGGTGACCATACGTTCCGTATTATACGGGATTGTCCCGTATTTTCACTTTGTGTCCCGTTGTCCCGACAAAAGTTATACGGGAAGCATTTTGTCCCGTATATTCAAGTAGGTCCCATATTAATCCCGTTTTTCTCTTCATTGTTTTCAAAAAAACTCGTTGCCTATCCTTATTACCTGCAATTACAAGAATTACCGATATTTACCCGGGCTTAAAATCATACTTCGAAAAACAGGAAAAGTGTCCTACAATATTAAAATCGTTTTTTAATGATCCTATGTCTATAGTATTGTTTCATTTTTTGCAAAGCCAATTAAAGGTTGTTTGTGATACTGTAACAAAAATAGAAGTAGATAAAATATCAGCCTGTGAAGTTGCAGAGGAATTAGAAATTTTAGTTGGAAAAATAAAAAATAGAAAAAATCTCAACTTCCTTAAAACAAATATTTTATCGCTTTTAAATGGTTTAAAAAACAATAATATGTATAATGAAAACTCATTCAAAAAAAGTACCGATCTATTTTATAATACTTTTTTATCTTACGTAGAAAAATGGGGTTGCCACTTTGACCAGTTGAAAATATTTCGTTGGGTCCAACTAATAAACTGCCCTACTTGGGAAAATGTTCAAAAATGTATTAAATTTCTTATGGAAAACAACCGAAATAATTCTAATATAAAATTAGATGAAGATAATTTATTTGATGAATTCAGTCATGTAGAACAAATTTTTAAATCACGATTTCACGAATGGCAAAAAAATTCAGCTAAAGTAGAAGTTAAGTGGTGTGAAATATTTGTATACACTAAAGCTCACAACATTGATACAGCTAACATATCGAAAATTGTAGAATATTCTTTGGCAATTCCGGGTACAAATGCTGCAGTAGAACGGATATTTTCAACCATTAATATGTTGTGGACAGATGAAAAAAATCGATTTTTGGTTGAAACTATCAAATCAATTTTAATTGTAAAAACACATTTTATAAACTTATCTTGTAATGAGTTTTATAATATTCTATTAAAAGAAACTAAGTTACTCGATGAAATCAGTTCAGCACAAAAGTATACAAAAACATTAAAAGAAGAAATTTACCTGCCATCGTCTTCAAAATAATTTTTTTTTGGATTTTTGTGTACATGTTATACTTATTAATATTTTTATTTTATTTGTATGGTCACCCTAATCTATTTCAGTTATTGATTTCTTATTTTTCATAAAAGAAACATTCATCTCAAGGAGCCTCACTTTAAAAGAATAAAGTCAATGACTTCTCGGCATGTATTAATTCATTATTTATATTTTTCATCTAAATGAACAATTTTATGAAAACTTAAAACACTTATCAGAATACCCTACATAAATACATATTATGTATATATATATATATATATATATATATATATATATATATATATATATATATATATATATATATAAATAGATAGAAATAACTAAGAACATTATCATGAAGCAGTTGAGCTCTTAAAAGCACATTTGGCAAATAAAAAAAAAAATTTACAAGACATTACTGTAAAATATAATATTATGGAAAGACAATTTCTACGACCAGCTATTCCCAATGCCTGGAGGCAGATTCCATCTGCATAGGTAGCGAATCCCAGTGGAAGATACAAGCCTTAAGAATACGTGAGTATGTATACTGTAATGATATCGAAAGAGAATTTTGGAGCGTTCAGTAAGTCAAATGAACCCTAGGTCCTCCAATCCTACTAATGATTTTTATATACCTAAACTCCACTTGCCTCCCAAACATAAATCCATTTAAGTCACCACTTAAGACATGAGTGATGTACCGAGGAAGAATTCTCATCCCCAAAATTTAGATATGTGATCACACACACACACACACACACACACACACACACACACACACACACACACACACACACACACACACACACACACACACACACACACACACACACACACACACACACACACACACACACACACACACACACACACACACACACACACACACACACACACACACACACACACACACACACACACACACACACACACACACACACACTCATAAACGAAAACAAAATTATTAAACTGAAGTTAATTTAAAGAAGACAAATTGTCAATGAAATTTATGACATACAAAATGAGATAACTTAATATTCGAACTAATTGAATAAATAAGTATTTAATATTCTAAGAGACTACGTTTTTAGGAAATGTCTACTAATATCACTACCTTACCTTATCTTGAGAGCACTTGTTCTTCCCGGCTTGTGTCCCAGACACGCCTCGCAGTACTTGATCATTGCATCATTAGGCCCTGTTGATTGACATGTCACATTTAGAATCCAACTCATATATCAAAAATTGTGTCAGTAATAAACTTAACAAAAATTAGATATTTTACAGCTCTATTTTAAGCCCGAAATTTCAAATTTTTTTCGAAGATTTTATAAAGTATGTAACAATTTATCATATAATGAACATTCCAAATTTTTGGCAACATCATTTTGCGAGTTAAGATTTAATAACGAAAATCGATTTAGTGAAAGTGTAGTTTACGGGAAATTCTACCGCTTTTACTCAGTTTTTGGCAGTTTTTTCTCGCACAAATACAGAGGTGTAAAAAATTAAATTTTAACTACTATTAAAAAAATGAAATGCTTTATCCTATCTATAGAGTCACTCTAAGAAACGTTTGGACTTCTGAAAATTCTTGAAAAAGTGATCATAAATTTTAAATAAATTAAGAATACAACATAATTGTAAAACCCATAGATCCTTCACATAATTTAAAATTTAAAAATTAAAGCGGAATTACTATTTTATGAATTTCATAGGAAACTGTGTTTAGTATTTACTCGAATGTCTACAATGCTTTATCATCTTATAGATAACCCAATTTAAAAAAATGTATTATAAAAACGTATTTTTTTTATTAGGCCATGATGAAATTACATTAAAATGGTAGTAATTTATTTAAACAGTTTTTAGAAAGCACATTTGAAAAAAATTAACCAAGATTCAAAATAAATGGAATCATAATGATAGAAAAGTTTATTATATTTAATTATTAAATATTTATTTCAATAATTTAAAACAAGTGTAAGTAATTTATTTTAATGAAAGCTTATGTTTGTGAAAAGTCTAGGGTATCACATTAAACAAATATGTACCGCAAATCAATCCGTGAAAATGTTTTAAATCAGAATAAAATTATAATGGAATACAATTAAAACAGATATTAAATTAATAAATCTAAATCTAACCTTTATGTGATGCTCTTCCGGTCTGTAGTACTAGTTTTCGCCGTTGTTGGGTTGCCAATGTATTCACTAAAAGTTATAAAAAATGCAATAAAAACGTAATAAAATAAATACTAAAAACTAATTATTTCCATCAATAATTTATAAAAAATAAATGCATCGAAGAAAAAAAAAATATTTTGAAAAGCTGTATTTTAATCGTCAAATAATTCAGTCACACACGAAAAATGAGACGTAATTTTTCAAATGAGATTTTTACGGATTGTACAAAAGTAACATAGAGTTTAGATCATCCTTATTAAACCATAGATTATAGAATACGTTGTATACCTTTATTTCACAGTCATCGATGTAACGTACATTTTTATGTCATCGAGATCGTATAAACACCAAAGACACCTCTCTTTAAATAAATAAAATAAACGAAAAAAATCTCAAATGAATATAATATTATTTTAAATAGAATATGAAACTATACTTGGTATTATTTTTATACATTTCTATTTCAAACCAATTATGTTTTCAAGATAGTAAATAATACTTTGTTTAAATTTACTTCGTTGAAATTATTTTCATTTTTTTTTTTTTAAACTTTTGTATAGTATCCAATAATACATCATTAATATTTAAAGTTTTTATCAACATTACTTCGTGAGTTAACATCAAATTACGAAAATATTTCGGCAATTTTTCCCCTTTTTTACTCGGTTTTTCGGCAATTTTTCCGTAAACCCAGAAAAAATATTTGAGTGGATAGAAAAATCGATTATTTAAAGCACAATCTAAATGAAATATCCAATCGTTAAAGTTGTTGTATGCAACTTTTGGACTATTCTAACTACGCGAGAAAAGGTTCACAGAAAAAAATATAAAATAAACATCATTGTAAAAACAATAAAGACTATGCATCACAGTGGGATAACGATCTAAATAAATCTGTATTTCGTATTTACTCAAATGACGACGGTACTTTAAATCTTATTGAAAAAACAAGTTTAATATTATTTTTTTCAAATTACAAACGTTATAGTTTCATTAAACAATAATGAAATCATATTGATGGGTAGTGAATATTTTTAAACATTTCAGATATTAATTAGTATAGTAGTATTTGAAGAAACATAGTCTATCAACTATCAATCTATGAACATGTTTCGAATCAGAATATACGTATTGTGGAATTCAAGTTAACCAGATGTTAAATTATCAAATCTAAATCTAACCTTTATGAGAACCTATTCGGAAACATCGTTCTAGTCTTCGCTGTCATTGGATTGTAAATTTCTCCATTGTAATTTATTCAGTAAATACTACGTACTAGTGGTTTCCATTAGTTGTAGTTGAAAAATAAATTCGACGAAAAAAAAAATGAATTATAACTTACAATAAACTGTAATATATAGTGAAATAATTTTGCCATGTACAAAAAATGAGCCGAAAATTATCAAATGAGATTTTCGAGAATTTACACGGATATCACAAAAGTGATTTCTAGTACTACTCATTTTTATTAAACCATAGATTATAGAAAATTATGTATACCTCTATTTCACAATCATCGATGTAAATTTATATCAGACCGAGATCGGTTAAATGCATAAAACAGGTGATTAATAAAACAAACAAAAAATTATCATTAATAAATGCTGTAGAAAATTAATATCATATTATGTTTAGTATTACTCTCATAGGTACATTCCTATTTTTGATATAAATTATATTTGTAAGATATTTATATTAATTTTCACAAACACTCTTATATAACTAGTTTTTAATGATTAATTAATGAATTTAATTGAAAACTGTATTAGTATTTACTTAAATTATTTTGAATATGTATCATAGTATATTAGTATACATGAAACGATTTTAATATTTATTTTTTTAATTTTTAACGTAATTTTTTTCTTGAACCGGAATGACATTACATTAATGGGCATTAATTTTTTTTTAGACTGTTTTAAATATCAATGAGTACGGTAATATTTTATGAAATCAGTAATGTTTTGAAAGAAATGAAACCATAATGATAGAATTTCATTATTGATGATATAATTTATTAATTTCGATTAAAATACAGTTATTTCAATAATCATAAAGAAGTTTTTATAAATGATATTGTTGAAAGCATTTTTTTAAGAGGAGACTGTAGTATGACATTAAAGAAAAATAAACCTACAACCAATGTGAGTACATGTTTTGAATAAGACTTAATTTCTTGTAGAATACAATTTAACCAAATATTAATAAATCTAAATCTAACATTTAGCGTGGTGCTAATCGGATCTATCGTTCTCGTCTTTGCAGTTGTTGAATTGCTTTTTCTATACCGTAAGTTATACAGTAGACGGTGATTATAATATGATTCATACATAATAGAATAAACACCAAGTACTAAAGATTACCATCGGTTTTATTTAAAAAATAAACGCATAGAAGAAAAAATAAATAATATAAAAATAAAGTGCTGTATAATCGTCAAATCATTTTTTCACAGACACAAATTAAACTGTGAAACTTCCAATGCGTTTTTTAAGATTTTACACAGATTGTATGAATGTTATTTAGAGTATAGTTCATTTTTATAAAACCACAGATTATAGAATATTATGCATACCTTTATTTCACAGTCATCGATGTAATGTAAATTAATATCACATCAAGATCGGTAACAAATACATAAAAAAAAGTCGATTAATAAAATAATGATATTGTAAAAATCTATAAAACTTATTAAAAAAAAAAAAAAACAAATTATTTGATGTAATATTTTTTTTCAGGTCATGAAATATATTAAACGAATAAAGTATTTTTTTTTTGCCGATTTTAGATACCAATTATCATGGTATTTCAAAAGAATTTTAATCGAGTATTAAAGAAAATGTCATCTCAATGACAAAATCGTTAATGAATTATAATTATAATTCAGTTATTTCATTAATCTGATACAAATATTTACATTATATTAGTTTTATGGAATATTTTTTTTTTGTGACCATGATTATTATATCATATTAACAACCAAATATTATGGTATATATCTACAATAAATCCGTTAACATGGTTTAAATCGGTATACCTAATTGTAGAATACAATTTAATCAAATACGAAATTAATAAATTTAAATCTAACCTTTTTGTGATGATCGGTCGTACCAGTCTTCACCGTGGTTGGATTGCAAATTTCTTCACTGTAAGTTATACAGTATACATTTTTACGTAATAGAATAAATACTAAGTACTAATAATTTCAATCAGTTGTATATAAGCAATAAATGATTTAACAAAAAAAAAAAAAAAAACCTTAATAGTATAACGATGAACTATATTTTAATAGTCAAATAATGTATTCACCGACATAAAATGAGCCGTAATTTTTCCAACATTTATTTTGTGATTTCACACGGATTGTACTAAAGCGATATCGAGTACAGTTCACATTTATTAAACCATAGATCATAGAATATTGTATAGGTACCTTTATTTCACAGTCATCTATGTCACGTAAATTTATATCTCATCAAGATCGGTAATAAACGAAGTAGAGGTGAATAATAAAATAAATAAAAATAATCACAAAGTAATTTATTATTTTAAATAGAAAATGAAATTACAATTAGCATTATTTTTTTAAAGTCCTATTTCAAAACGACTATATTTTTAAGATATCAATAATACTCTACGCAAAATATTCTATACACCTACTTTTTAATTTTCAAAATAGGGAATTTTACGCGAATTCAAAATTCAAACCACCAATAATAGTACAATTATGTCTGCAATTAAAAAATAAATACGTAATTTAATTAAAAACAAAACGACAATTATATGTTATTAGTAACTATTCATTATTATCTGAGACTGATTTAGGTTCGTGTGTTAGGGAGTTAAATACAAATTGTCATCGAGTATGCCTGAATAGTACCTGCAAGATATTACGATATTTGCATACTTTTTCACATTGCCGTCTTCTATAAATATATAAAATTGTTTTGTATGTGTACCTATACACACAACGTTACATAGGTAAGTTATCTATCAATTTATTCAAAACAACTTTAGCCCCTATTTTTTATATTGGTGTCTATGTACCAATTATTATTATACCTATCTAGGTAGGTAAGTAAGTACCTACCTATACAAATAAAATAAAAACAATTCTTGAACAATTTAATCTGGACTTAATTATAAATATATCTATATACTTAATAATAATATACCTAATATACATAGGTAGGTAGGTACTAATTATACACATAGGTATAGTTATTTAAATAGTAGGTAAGTATCTAATATAATAAAATACATTTTGATAAGTAGATAATTTCTTATATTGTTTATTAAAAACTGCAAGTATATAAATATATAGTTACAAAATAAAACAGCTTGTCATAGTTATATTAATATATACCTAACAAATTACATTATAGATATATTTTAAGAACATATCAATAGGAATTAAAAAATATAGTAGTAATAAACAAATAAAATAGGTACATTTTATTTATACAGCACAAATTGATCATAAAAAATAATATTTAAATATAGGTTATAATAATATATAGATATATACCTACCTATCTAATAATAACAAAATTTGATTCCTACCTACCTATAATGTAGGTATATAATACACCATTTTTTTTAAATATGTTTTAGTTTTTAACAAAATTTTGTAAAATATATTATGATGAGTGATGTAATGCCATAGCTATGTATTTACAAGTATCTATTGGTATTACGAAGCACTTATGTTTTAAACTTTTTAAATTGATCAAAATTGGTTGAACTTTTGGAATAATTTCATTGATATAAAATATTTTTGTTAAATCTGAGGTTGATGGATAATCAAACATGGGTGAATGATTAAATTTAATTGCTTCAATTTTAATCTCACCATTAAAACATTTTACTATTTTGGTAACTTCAACTATATCATTATTTTGCAACATAAAATATTTATCTTTAACACTTTTGGAACTTATCACAAATTGCTCTAATGCAACTTGTTCATACAAAGTTTCAGTTAACGAATTACCTATTTAAATTATAATTGAATTTTAACTCTCGTTTCAATATTGGATAAACAAGAGGTATAGTTTTAATTTGAACGTTCATTTTTTCTATGGTGCAATTATATGCATCTTGGAGAGGAAATCTATCATTTTTACAACTATTTTTAAAAACTGTAAATAGTTCTCATACTTAAACGCACTAAATAAATCTAAATGTCCATGTATTAGAACAAAATCAGCTACATGTATTAAACCATGGACATTATATCCAACATACCCTTCACCATAATAAGATCCATATTCACGTACAAATCTTATTAACATGTCTTTAGCCAAATTGTTATAAGTATGACAACTTTCCGAAGAAATAAGAAGTCTTATAGCATAGTTTAAAAGCATAAAATGTTTAAATAGAGGTTTTTTCAATCGTCCTTTTAACACAATAGGACCTGTATAAAGAAGGAAAGTGCGAAATTCTGTTGCCTTCCAATGTTCACATTCTTCAAGTGATCTGGGCAAGCGATTAAATTCTGATGGTAAATGACATTTAAGATTAATCAATTCTTCTGAAACAGTATTTGGATCTACTAAACGAACAGATTTGTTACCTTTCACCCAAAATACAATTAGCTTCTTCGTTACCCCTAAACAAATATTATGCATATATTCGAGTATGACTGTAGATGTTATATCAATTGGAAATTCTTCTAAGGGGCTCGAGTCTTTGTGATTAAATGAATCCTGTTTATCTCGAAAAGATTGATTTGATCTTAAAGGGGCATTTAAATCTAGGTGGGCCATCCTTTTATTATCAATATATGTTCCTTCAACAATACAGGAATTACACCCATGATAGGCATTATGACCTTTCACGTTTAAAATAAATGATTTTGCAGGTGCATCATACACAATTTGACTAATTTCAAATTTTAATAATTTATTTTTTATACATACTCCATTTGTTAAAATCATTTGCATTTCAGAAGTAAAATATTGTAAAAATTCATTACTAGATGACAGTTTTTTATACTTGCCATGATAAATACCCACCGGTATTACAATATTGAATAACTGAGGAATATTTACAAAGCTTAAAAGAATTGGCCAAAAACTTGATTTTGAACTTGATGTTAGAGGAATGCCATCAATATTAAACCCAAGTTGTATTAAAGTATTTTGTTCAATAAAACCAAGATTCGCAGTTAAGATCTTAGTTAACATAAATTCTACTCCAAGGTGTATATATGATCCGGGGTGAATATTTATTATGCTATGTTCATGAGCTTTAGGTGTTTTCAATAATGTCCTGGCATCTTTAGGCAATTTTAATCCTTCTGATCTCAAAATTGACAAAAGTGAATTTACACAATTATGAGAAACATGATAATCACTTATCCACTGTTGTAATTTTTTTTTTAATGGATTTTCGTCATCAGAATAATTATCATTTAAGTTATTACTAATAATATTATTAGAATCACTAACTTCAGAATTATCTACATTGGAGAAGTTATCAAATAAAACCAGTGATAATGAATTAGATGCAATTGGTATTTGTAAATCCATATTTGAAAAATCATTTAAATTGTCTGTTGTTGGGTTCATTTCAGGTTCTTGTAACCTGACATTAGTGTTTGTAATTTGATTATCGAATGATAGTTGATTTCATATATCACTTAGAATGTAGCTTAAAAAACGCCTTTTTGTTGTAGAATGTATAGTTTTCTTTTTTCGAAACTAAAATTCAAAGATTAATTATCATATAAACAGAGAATACAAACACATCTGTTAAAATTAAAATAAATAAATACCTTATTAACAGCTATAAATTGTAATTATTTATTTTATCATTATACCTATTTGGTTAATATTAAAACACGCCTTGAGGACCTTTGCTTCTAAAAATAATTTTACCATTCTTGTCTTATGTATAAGCTATACTTATCCAATTTCCCTTTTTAATCTGGTTTTAACACCATCACATGTTTTTTTAAACTGATAATAGCCTAACCATCTTTGCTTTGGTCAATGATCTTATTCTACCTATTCAGTACTTGTGTCTTGTTTAGTTCTAGATTTGAAGCATATTTTGTTTAGGCAATGGATGGTTTAATAATTAAAAATAGGCGAAGTTCAAACAATTTGACAAAAACACAATTAGTATAATATTATGTTGATGATGTTGATATTTTAAGTAATAATATTTTAAATAAGTCATAACTGCAAATCATGTTATATAACAAAAACATAATTTATAATATAATCACTTTTTCTTTATTATAATAATTAACAAACATGTACAAATTGTAAGCACATTATTATATTGTCCTTAAAAAAAAAAAAATAAATAAATAAAATAAACATCTCTGAATATTTTAAAAATGTTTATAGATGTTAATATTATAGATACATCATTGTTAGATTAATATGCAAATGTTAGATTGTTCATAATCTATTAAAGTACAAAATAAAATAATTTCTTCTTTGTAATAATAATTAACAAAAAAAAAAAAAAAAAAATTAATACCTTTTAATGTAATAAATACTTAAGAATTTAATGCTTATGAAGATTCTTTTTGTTGTTCTCTGCTATATCTTTGAGAGCCATGACGGAACCAATCTTTAGTATGTGCTTCAAAATTAGCTTCAGTTTTGGAAAAAGTACTAATGGCAACATCTAATAATGATACAAAATAGTGAGTTTTGTAAACAATGATATTGACAAAAATAATTATTTGTATATAAATAAATAACCTTTCATAATTTTTATGATTTTTAAATTTCTAAGCGCGCAGTTATCTTTAAAACCTGTTCATGAATATTTTGTAAATAGTTGATTAGTGAATTATCTTTCCAACACCCTTTTAATAAAATTTTTAAGACCTGTGCCTCCAATTTTTTGCAAGAAATTTGTCTATAAAAATAGCAAAATAAATAAATAATTATACTAATAACTTAAATATTATTATATGATAATATCTAAACACCTATTGAACAGAAGTGTTTTCATCCAAATTTAATTTATTTTCCATATGATCCACAGATTCTACATTTTCAAACGGAAATACTTTTTCAAAGGCGATATTTACAGGTAAATTTTTTTTTATATTTTGATTGGTTTGAATTAAGGAATCTATCTTGCTGTCCAACCATTTTACATATGCAAGTATAGAAATAACAATTTTAAATACATTTTGCATCATATTGTCATCATTCTTATTAATTGACTCTTCCCCATTTTCTGTTAATTTGCCTAAATTATAAATTATTTTACTAATAATTGTAAAGCCTATATTTTAAACGACTGCATGTTTTAAATAAAAAATATAACACTTACTTGACATGGAATGATCCATATTTGGAATGTTAAATTCACACAAAGGAATAGGCAAACTTTTTTCAACGGTATAACAATTAGTATCATACTGCAAAGTGTCCACAGATGCTAAACATATATTATTAATATTAATTGTTATCATCAGTAAATTATAACTAAATTTAATACATACAATAAATATAGTTGATGGGCAATAACTGATGGGAAAATTGGTTATTTTGCAGTTCAATATAGTTTGAAGATCCACTTTGTTGTAAGTCCACTACATGATTGGTTTTCAACACTTTTATGGGAGTTGTGTGTGTACTACTACAAGCTGTAATGCAAAAATTAGTATATTTTAACAATAAGTACTAAGTAGATAACATGTAAAATGTACCTATGCATAATTTACCCCCTTACACACGGGATGACGCAGCATGTTCAACCGCCAACGCTTACACGGTCGGTACTGCGGGTGATCGGTTGCCCACAACGGCGTGTGTCTACGCGTCGTCGGCTTGTCTAATCCGATTTTCTTTTATCGGTGGGTCTGGATTCGCAGTGGTTGTCGGTTTCGCTAGGTGGTATTAAAAGATCCACCGTTTACCAGTAGGCGAAAACGAACTGGGACGGAGATTCGGCGACTCCGGGTGTCACGGAGTCACTGACACATACCCCTACGCGGCTTAGCCGCGTTTGCCGGCATCCTCCGCGAGAGGCGCCTAGCTGCCTATAGGCGGAGGATCGCTGCACGATTCTGGAGGCCTCGGTCTCTGGACAGAAGCCGGGAAAGCTCGTGTCCCTTTCTTCAACAGTTTGTGCTGGATAAGACTTTTTTTTTTCTGAACTTTCAGATTCTGATGCAGACAAGAATAATTTTTTTCTTTCAACTTAGCATCTTCAAATGTATCTATAATTTTCAAAATAAAAAAATTGTTCAACAAAGGAGTATATTAAATATAATTTAATTAATAAACATAATTTGCCTATATCGCATAATATTATAAATATTTTATATTTCTCACTAACTTAATTATATTTTAAAAAGAAATTACTACTGATTTGAACATAAAATTGTATTTTGAGCATTTAATAGTTAGTTTGGAATAGGTACTTACTGAAAATTTGTGAAACTATTTTCACAGGAAATGCTCTTGATAACTGTAATAAAGACCTATTTCCAAATGTTTTTAAACTCCTTCATATATTTGCAACATTGCCTGTCACATCGTGACTGAACCTGAAAGAAGTTTTACTACATTAAACAAATAAAAACTTATCTTAGAAATTCTATTGGCCAGTTTAGACTTAATGGATGAGCATCTTTAAATATTCATCGTGAAGTCGAAGTAACAGTAGAAGAAGTAATACAAAAATTGTCATTCAATCAAAAACGACAAACGGATTTTATTTTATAATATCTTTTTTTTTCATTATTATCTATTGATAATACCATACAGACATTATGTATACATAATTATTAATTAATTAATTAAAATAAAAGTTTTAGTTTGTACGTATTATATATAATATATAAATGTTTATAATTAACACCCCCCTTCAGAAAATCCTAGCTATGTCACTGAATAATTTCCATCAGTTATGAATAAAAAATAAATGCATTGCAGAAAAAATGAATAGTATAACGATGAAGTGTATTCTGATAGACAAATATTGTTGTCACTTACAAAAAATAAGCCGTATTTTTTCCAGTGAGATTTTTAAGATTTTACACGGATTGGATTGTACAAAAGTAACATAGAGTATAGTTTATTTTTATTATACCACGGATTTTAGAATATTATGTGTGTCTTTATTTCACATTTATTGATGTAATGTTATTATTCATCTCATCAAGATTGATTGTACACATAAAAAAAGTTGATTAATAAAATAAACAATTATAATCATCCATAAATGATTTATTTTAAATAGAAAATTAAAATATTATACTTTGTATTTTTTTTTATATTCCTATTTCAAACCAATAATATTATTAAGATGTTAATATTAATTTGATCAAACTCTCCTATCCATCTAGTTCTTAATATATAAAATAAGGATATTTGCATTTAAACCACTAACAGTACTTTCGCTTCACTCAGAATTTAAAATGAATAATCCCGTTTTGAACGGGACATATGGTCACCCTACTTTACGACAGGCATGGCCCGAGAGTCAAGTTATAGTAATCATTATAAAATAGATTTAAAATATCAAAGTTTGAGCATAAGTAGCTCATCGCCGGAGGGCTAAGTGACTTTAATTATAAAGAAATATATACCAAAAATTTTTTAACTAGTTAGCTAGTTCTTTGGAGATTTGTTGTTCACAATCTTTATTTAAAAATCGAACAGGTTTTTGACCATTTTTCTAGAATTGTAAAAGCCTTTTCATAACCTCAAGACAAACATTATGCATATATTCTAAAACTATGACAGAAGTAATGTCAATGGGTAATTCTTCTAATGGGCTAAGTCCTTTATGATAATGTTCATCGCTCTTAAGACGAAAAGACTCATTGGTTCTTAATGGTGCATCTATACCCAAAAAACATACTCTTTTATTGCTATAAGTTCCCTCTTCAATGCAAGAATTACAGCTATGATAAGCGTTGAAATGCTTCACATTTAATAAAAATGCTTTTGCAGGCGCATAGCACATTATTTGTCCGATAGAAAATAAAAACTTTTTACCATTTACATGAATCCCATTTGAAGTGAGTGATATCATTTCTGATATAAAAGGATTAAAAAAAGAAAATACCGAGCCAGGTTTTGAACTTTTGCCATGAAAAATGCCTACTGGTAGGACTATTTTAGTTAATATAGGAATGTTTATAAAAGATATCAAAATTGGCCAAAAACTAAACTTGGAACTATTAGTAATAGATAAACCATCAACATTTACACTCAACATAAGTGCATCCAAGTGTATTAGACTATCAAAATATAATTCTAAAACTGGTTTTATATTAAACTCTACTCCAATATGAATATATGACCCATTTGCAATATGATTAATTTCATGAGTTTTGGATTTAGGAGTTTTTAATAATGTTCTAACATCTTTTGGAACATCTAACCCTTCAGATCTTAATATTTCAAGTAATTCATTGAAACAATTATGAGAAAATTTATATTTAATGATTAATTGACATAATTTTTTATTGAAACCAGAAAAATTCTAAATTAATGGTGTATCACTAATTTTAAATAATTGATTTGCAATATTATCACCACCACATGCCAAAGGAATGTTAACATCATCTTTATAATTAATACTAAAATTAATTTCAGTTGAATGCGAACCCAAGTCTTCAATATTATTTACATGTTCATCGGACGGTAGTACATCTTTACTGCCTACAGATTCTTTGTAGATACTAAACATTCAGATGCAAATATTGTAGACTGATCAACGCTAACTTTTCTTTTATTGATACTGGCACTATAACGATTAAATTGTCTTCTTGACACCAAATGTAGTGGTTTTGCTTTTTTAAACTGTAATTCATAAAAATATACACAAACAAGGTACTATTAGGTATAATAAATAACAATATACTAACCTTTACATTTAAAAACCATTAACTTTCAATAATTTAATTTATAAAATATAATCTTACCATTAAAATGTGCTTGTCTATCAGCTAAGTAAAAGGATTTAATATTATTTCATACTATTATTTGGTTGTAGATATTCTAATTTATTAGGTAAGATAATATGTTTGTTTAAATGTACAAGTGTACAACGCCATATTTTATTTTCCCTACAAGTTACGACTGCATAAATTGGTTTACAAATCACATATAAATTAGCCTAAACTCCTAAAAAATGCAACTAAATAAATAATGGTTTATATACCATATATATTATAAAATAATAACGCAATGGTATATTTTGTAGAAATACAGTCATAATATTTTACAATTTTATTGTCTTTTGTCTTCACGGGCTAAACGTTGACTACCATGTCTAAACCAATCTTTAATGATGTTTTCAAAACTGCTATCATCCATTTTAAAATGTTCATAAGCCACTTCTAAAAAATATTATGTGTTACTACAATTATGTTTACCAAAGGTCCTACTAAGAAAAATTAAATTGAAAATCATATAAGAAAAATTACCTTTTACAATTATTTATGAGTCCAAGATTATGAAGTCGGAAATTATTTTTGAAACCTGACCAGGAAACTAAGGGAACTTATTACTGAATAATCGAGCAAGTACACTTTTAACAAAATTCTTTATACTTGTTCCACCAATTTATTGAAGTTATCAAATTTATCTAAAACAAAATAAATTACATAGGTATTAGCAGTTTTTTACAAAAAGGTAGGTACTTATTCAATATAAAATGTATATTATCTTACCATTTTAATTTTATAATCTTCACTTTTAATTTTTTCTCCTACTTCTTTTAAACCATCAATATTTTTCAATGGGAAACTATTCAAAAAAATAGAGTCGATTGGAATACGAACACTGTTTGAATTATTGTTCAAACATTCTAAAACAAGATCCAACTTCTTATCTAATCTATTTAAGTACATATTTGTAGCATTATAAAATTTGCTACAAGTGGTAGAAGAGTGTCCAGCATCAATGTGGAGTGTAGTAGGTATCATATCTATTAAAATAAAAAATAATAAAAATAAGAACAATTAAAAAGACAACAAAAATTTAAAGCAATTTTATGAAGTATGCATAATATTACTTTAACTGGTAGCAGTGTCATTTTCAAATCTTTCTTCAATCTGCTGCAGTGTAGATGGTCTTATATCTAAAAATAATAATAATAATAACAATAATTAATCAAGTAAAAACCAACATAAAACAATATTATGAAATATGCATAATATTAGTTTGACTGGCACCAATGTTTTTTTCAAAATTCTCACCAATCAGCTGCAGTGTAGATGGTCTTAAATCTATATATTAAAAAAAAAAATAAATAGTAATAACAATTATTCAGGTAAAACAAATATAAAGCAATTTTATGAAATAGGTATTCATATTACTTTGACTGATAATGTTGTCAAATTCAAAATTCTCTCCAAACAGCTGTAGTGTAGATGGTCTTATTATATCTATAAAAAAAAAAATAAATAAAAAAAAATACAACATCATTCAAATAAATTGTAGGTATACATTTATAAAAAATATGCATGAAATACCTTGAATAGTAGGAGTGGCATTGTCAAAAGAATCTTCACTTAGCAACGAAGTACCTGGGGTTATACAGTATAGAGTTATAGAAAATAATAAAAAAATAATTTATTAAAACAGTTAAATTACTTCCACAAAATTAATTATAAATAAACATAAATATTATATTTTTATTTTCTTACAATTTAACGAAGATTCAACAGCACCACATAATGTTTTATAATCAGCTAAAATAAAAACAGAAAATAATTTTTGCTACCTTGATTTCAGTTACTTTTATGATAAAAAATCATATAATTTTATTATGTATTATTTATATCCTTGATATCGCAATCGAATGATACAAATTAATATATATTAACTTTACTTGATATAATGTTATTATAATTACTGCAAGACATAGAAGAATCTGATATTTTACTAATAGAAGTTTACTTTTGATAAACACCCATAGGAACACATTCGTCTTGGCTTGAATTGCTACCTAAAAACGCATGATAACACTATATTAAGCGACATAACAGGTTTAAAATAGGTATGTAATTGTTAAATTTATATTTATATATACCTATATTGTTTCTACAAAATAAATGTTTTTATTAAATGATTTAATTTTAGTTTATACTCACTGTCATTATTAAAATCTAATGATTGAGATTTTAGATTCTGAGTGAAGCGAAGGATCTTATGGCTTTACAATGATGTTTATTTTTTTTTTTTCTCTAAACACTTTTTCATGTAGAAATCCTTGTCCAAAAGTTTCGTCCAGCAACAAAAGATTCGAAATTGAACTGAGATGGTTCTTTAAAGAGGTCCTTTTTCCAAAATCTCCTTAGTTTTTCCAGTAATCAAGAATAACGATCGAAAAATTGAGTAAAAACGGTAAAAATCCGCCGTAAACGAGATTTTCACTGTTCAGATTTTAGGTATTTAGTCATAAATCGATAAGTATTGAAGCTAGAAACTTGAAAATTTTATCCAATATCAAATACATACTTTTTTATATTGGACAACATTTTCAGAACAATTATAGCACTTTTGACTTAAATATAGAACTTTTAATTTACCAAATTGTTTGAAAGTTATTATGTAATATAATTTTAAATATTTGACAAAAAGTTCTGAAAATTGAATATGACCTTTCTCATATACCTACCGAATTATCATAACAAAAGTTCAAAAATCGTTAGTCAGGATTTTTTTACATACATATTTTATATCACACTTTATTCTGTGATATTACCACCGTTTCTATATTTATAACAGTAGACATCAAATAACAGATAACAAAGATAAACGGTGAATGTATACTGCCGTAAACGAGAAAACAGTCTCCGAGAGAACGTATCAAAAATAATATAATATAAAATTGTTTTACAATGAGTCCACCACGTAGAAAATGTGTATTTAATTCAAATCTACAGAATGAGTTTACGTTTATAAAACCGACTTCAATATTTCATATTGTGTACTGTGAAGTTTGTAAAAGTGAATTTGATATACGAGGTATGACAATAAAATAACGAGACTTTTTGAATAAAAGTTGTTTATTTTAAAAATGTTACAATTTAATGATTATCACCTTCAAAGTACCTTCCCTCAGCATCAATACACTGTTGCATACGTCGCTGCCATTCTTGAAAACAGTGTTGCCAATCTATTTCATTCAGCCCTTTTAAAAGTTCTGCCGTTTTCATTTTTACGTCATCAACTGTTTGAAAATGGGTTCCTTTTAGTAACTTTTAATTTTTGGGAATAAGAAGAAGTCACAAGGAGCAAGGTCTGGTGAGTATGGGGGATGTTGAAGCACAGAAATTTTTTTTCAGTTAAAAATGTTGAATTGAAAATGCACTGTGAGCTGGAGCATTGTCTTGGTGAAGAACCCAGCCATTTTTCCATAGATCTGGTCGCTTCTTTCTGACACGTTCTCTTAACTTAATTAATACCTCTTTATAATAATATTGATTGACTGTTTTCCGAATAATTTTGTCGATTTTTTCAACGTTTTCGTTTGTTGAAGACGTGGTAGGACGTCCAGAACGATCATCGTCTTCGACGTCCTCCCTACCACTACAAAACCGTTTGTGCCATTCAAAAACACGAGCTCTTGATAAGCATTCATCACCATAAACTTCACATAACATACGAAACGATTCCGCGGCAGTTTTTTTTAATTTAACAAGAAATTTAATGTTAACACGTTGTTCGATTTTTATATCTAACATTTTTCGGCAGTTTAGTCGAACTCGCACTAATAACAAGGCTACTAACGTATAAGAAAATGAATCGATGTCATCAGTGTTCATAGTACTTTTAGATAAGTGTTTTCTAATCATATTTCAATAATCGTTTTATAGATAACGTTAATAGTTTAGGTAATATTTAGAAAGTCTCGTTATTTTATTGTCATACCTCGTATCAAATAGCGGGCGCAGCAATATAACAAATCATATCAAAAAACAAAAACATAAAGTAGCCTTAAATGCTGCTGTATCTAGTCGAAAAGTAAATAATTTTTTTAAAACTAATGATCTTACTACTGAAAATTTACTACTTGCAGCTAAAGAAGGAACTTTTGCTTATCACACTATCAAACATATGCAAAGTATTAGATCTTTAGATTGTACTTCTAAGTTAGTTGCTACATTATTTGAACCAAAATTTGCATTGGGTAGAACCAAAACTGAATGAATAATCAATAATGTGTTTGCCAAAGAAGCCGAATTCAGATTGAACGTAGCCTTACAAAATGCTATATATTTTAGCATAATGATTGATTCTTCTAATCATAGAGACATAAAAATAGTTCCATTACTTGTAAGATATTTTAGTTTAGAAAAAGGAGTACAAATTAAATTATTAGAACTTAAAGCATTACCTGGAGAAACATCTGATATATTAAATGAATATGTTTTTAATACTTTAACCAAACTAAATATTGTATCAAAGTGTATAGGCTTATCTGCAGATAACACCAACACTAATTTTGGAGGATCAAACAGACAAGGAAAAAATAATTTATTCAAAAAATTAAACAATTCATGTTCTTCCTCCATTGTTGGTGTTGGATGTGTGGCACACATTCTAAATAATTGCATTCAAAATTCATCTGACGTTTTACCTTTTGATATTGAAGTAATTGTTGTAAAAATTTTTAAATATTTTTACATTTATACTGTTAGAGTTAGTTCATTAAAGGACTTTTGTGATACTGTAGAAGTTGAGTATAAAAAAATGTTGTCTTTTTCAAAAACTAGATTTTTAAGTTTAATGCCTGCAGTTGAACGAATTTTACAAATGTTTAAGCCATTAAAAGAATATTTTGACTCAGTAGAATGCCCAACAATCTTAAAAGATTTCTTTGAAAATCCTCTGGGAAAAATTTGGTTTTGGTTTGTTCACAACAATTCATCTTTATTTCTTATACATATAACCTTCTTATCATATAGGTAAGTGGTAACCTTATATGATGTTTGTATACAATGATCTTATTACGGATTTTCCATTTAGTTTTTCTAATAAGTCGGAACCGTCATACGAAATATGGAAAAGTCGTGTTTTGTGTTTTAGATTCTGAGTGAAACGAAGGATCTTATGGTTTTACAATGATGTTTATTTTTTTTTTTTCTGTAGACACTTTTTCGTATAGAAATCCTTGTCCAAAAGTTTCGTCCAGCAACTTTTTAGATTCGAAATTGAACTGAGATGGTACTTTAAAGAGGTCATTTTTCCAAAATCTCCATAGTTTTTCCAGTAATCAAGAATAACGATCGAAAAATTGAGTAAAAACGGTAAAAATCCGCCGTAAACGAGATTTTCACTGTTCAGATTTTAGGTATTTAGTCATAAATCGATAAGTATTGAAGCTAGAAACTTGAAAATTTTATCCAATATCAAATACATACTTTTTTATATTGGACAACATTTTCAGAGCAATTATAGCACTTTTGACTTAAATATAGAACTTTTAATTTACCAAATTGTTTGAAAGTTTTTATGTAATATAATTTTAAATATTTGACAAAAAGTTCTGAAAATTTAATATAACCATACTCATATACCTACCTAATTATTCTAACAAAAGTTCAAAAATCGTTAGTCAGGATTTTTTTTTATACACACTTTAATAAATTATTATACGAATTTTTTCGATATTGTCTGATTTCTTTTAAGTTTATTTCTAATGAGTTATAATTGTTATAACAATTGAAGTTTAAATGAGTTATATCTAATTGAATATTTTATGAGGGTTTAATTACAAAAAAACTCACCAAAAATTATACAAATAACCGTAAAATACGTAAACAGTATTTAAATAATAATATATTATATTACACTGAAACTTTGCTCAGAATCGTTTTATACTAAAGAAATGAGTCATCATTTCTTTAAAACTTAATACATTCATCACCAATATCTTGTCCGAGGACCGAAGGACGAACTTGTACCACCATCATCTCACTTACCAGCTTTTTTTAAATGTTGAGGGTTATAAAATATCTGCAACTGAAGCAGCATTAGAATACCTACTTTAAACTCATTGATACTCTAACACACAGAGAAAAAGAAATATTTTTACTAACTAAAGTGAGAGAATCACTATCAAAACTTCAAAATGATTATCGTGACCAGTTTTCACTTCAAGCTAAAGACTTTTACAATAGTTGTATAAATTATTTAAATAAATGGTAAACCAATATGAATGACTTAAGATTATTCTCTTGGATCTGTTTGCGAGAACCTATTGAATGGAAAACAGTATTACTTTCTTGTGATACTTTTAAAAATTCAATTGGTGAAAAACTAAATAAAGACCTACTTTTTGATGAAATACGTCATTTAAAAATATTTTTGAATTCAGAAAAAATATCTGAATGGAAAAAAAATAATACTTCAACAGAGGGGCGTTGGCTAATTTGTTTTAATTTCATGAAGAATAAAGACATTCCAGAAAAACACCTAGAAATAGTGTGCCAATTTGTGTTAAGTCTCCCTGGTACAAGTGTACCGATAGAAAGATTGTTTTCACAAATCAATAAATATTGGACATCTGAAAAATCTCAATTACATGTTTCAATATTAAAGTCAGTAATGCTAGTTTTTACAAACTTTGATGAAAGTTGTAATGAAATGTTCCAAACTTTGAAGTTGGACACTAAGCTCCTAAAAGAAATTCACGGATCTCAAAAATATTTTCGAATTTTTTATTACAAATATTACCTATTTATTTTTTATTCCTAAATTTAAACGTTATGTTTTTATAGTTGATATGTAAGAAACTTATTTTTTTTATGTTTTAACTTAAAAAATACCATTATGAAGGATTCATGTTGTTTATTTTTATTTTTTTTTAATTTAAATGTTATGTTTTTATAGGTTAATATGTAAGAAACATATTTTTAATTATGTTTTAACTAAAAAAATACCACCATGAAGGACACATGTTATTTATTTTAAATTTTTTTTAATGTTATGTTTTTTTAATAAATATATAATTTATATATTTATTTTTTTGTATTTATTTATTTAAATTTTACACTTGGGTAATTTTACCTTTAAAAAATAATTTATACTTAAGTTTAAGTTTACTAAAATCTTAAATTTAAAGTATTTTCATCTTAGACACGCACACTAAATTAGTTGACATAATTTCTAATAATTAGTTTTTATTGTTGATAATAGGAAAAAAATAATAGAGTAATCAGATAAAAAAAAATTATATAAATGGAGATGACCTATGGTCACTAATACCTATTGGCTATGGTATGGGCAAAATGGGTAGAAAAGTACACATTGGTTAATTATGACAGAGGAGGAGCTAAGTTTTAAAATGTACTTTTTTTTGGATTTTTATATCTGGTCACCATAGTTATATGTAGTGCCCTCTCTATATTATTATTACTCTGAGGATTGAAGAGAAATCGTGGTACTAAGTACCAACAGTTTGGTATCGCGGTAGCTAATTGAAATGGGCCATCTGTGGTCAGCTGCTGCAGCATTACAGATATTTGATAGTATTTTTAATATTAATAAATGTTATAAACTTACCTGTAAGCAAGCTGCATAAATGTTGCTGCTCAACAAGTTATAAAATATATATTACTGTCATATTAGTATTAACAGCTGAGTGAGTCGTTGTTGTATTTAATATTAATTCTATTTATACTCTGATTTTCTGTAGTTAATTAACTATATAGTTATTATTTGAAAATGTCAATTTCATAATGGAATTTTGTAATAATTCAGATAATAACTATTGTTTCTTCACAGTCTCTCAGTTCCAGAAATAAACAGGTGACATTTTATTAAGTCTCTAGCTTGTGTTTCCCATTTTTGACTACTTATTTTAATAATTTTTTGTATCTTAATAATTAAAATTCAAGTACTATTTTCTTTTTTTTAATTAAAATTTAACAGTATTGCTTTAAAGTAGTGAAAAATAGGGTAGGTAGCATTTAAATTTTGTATGAAAAAAAATTGTATTTATTATTTTAGATTAATTTAAAGTATGCTCTTTCAAAGTTATTGTAAAATTATTATTCCTTGTTTTTTTTTCTTTTATGATAAGTAAACAATTAAAACATTTAGTTCAAATCAGTTTTTAAATTCAATAATATATATTTTTGGAGTGTCAAATTAGTCTCAATAGTCTCATGTAACTTAATTGATATCAATTTTAATTTATTAGATAGGAAATGTAAAGAGATAATTTTTTTCAAAATTTCTACAAGTTTCTGAGTACAGAGGAGGAAAACTTCAACATTTCAGTTATACCGTAAAATATGACATTTGATAACTTAATATTCATGAAATTGATTTAATTTATCAATTCATATCTCCAAATATTGATCTAGCTAAGCTGCTCTTAATTTACCATCAATTACGTTTACATTTATAATAGTAAAAAAAAAATGTTTGATTATTTATATATTAAAAATAATCCAAGGTCAATTTATGATTTATTAATTGAATTTGAAATTAATTATATGACCTAAAAATAACCTGAATAATATGTATTTATGAATGTATTATTTCTATAGAAAATAATTTATATTTTTAAATCTATTAATAATTGTTTAATAGTTTCTTTGGTTTAGGTGAATTAAATAATTTTAAAAGTATATATTTATTTTCTTTTAAATCGTAGTGTTCTTTCTAGTATAAAATAAAATAAAAAAATTAATAGATAATTTAAGAAAAATAACCTTACCAATAAATTAAATATAGCTTTTTATTAGTAGGTACTATTGTATGAAAATTCTATAAATTAGAAATGTGTTCCTTAATGCGACTATGAAACTACACACAACTAAAGCAGTAACTAAGAGTTGAGTAGACTATTAGACTCCAGTGTATATGAAACCACGTTTACCCCGATCTATAATATCTGGAACTGGGGTATAAAGGGCGCCAAGCTCTCTAATAAACATATAACAATAAGTATTGCCAACATAAAAAGTATAACTTTTACAACAAAAACGGATCGTTCAGATTATTAATTCTTAACTCTAAACTTGATTACATTATAATTTGAAAATATTAATCGTTTGAATTTTCTTTGCATCTTGTCCTAATTTAAACCGCAGAACTTGTTAACTATGATTCATTAAATGATCATTATGTACATACTATTCGTATTTGAGTATTGAATATTTTGTGAATCGATCAGATATAAATTATATATGTATGAGATATATTATGATAATATTTATTGATTTTTCAATTAAGTGTTTTTATTTATATAATATTGAATATTTTGTGAATCGATCAGATATAAATTATATATGTATGAGATATATTATGATAATATTTATTGATTTTTCAATTAAGTGTTTTTATTTATATTATTTATGTATCAGTTTTTCGGACTAAATTTGTCTAAAAATTTTGTACTTGCTCTCAAAACACCAGGAATGTTATTTTATTTGTATTTTAGAGGTTTAATTTTTTGAAATTCTTGGTAGTTTTTCCGAGTATAAAGAAAACCTACAGACAAATAAACTAAAACTTGAAAAATGTTTAATGAATCAATTTTGAATTATTTTTGGTAGTTCTAAAAATAATGTTGCTTTAAACTTGAAATATTCATCAGTTCATAGCAATAATACATAACTGATGATATACAAAATTTGAGAAAATACAAAAACTATATATATATATATATTGTAGCTAAATATAAAAATGTTTTGGAAAGTTTTTAGTAACATAATTTTAATAATTCAATGCCTGTTTAATAATTTCTAATGCAATTAATGAATAGAGTGACATATACATGATAAAACATGTTTACTTCACAAGTACTGGTTCATATTGCAATTTATTTATTTATATTCTCTAAAAAACTAAACTGGTAATACAATTATCTATCTAGTTTTGTTCAAAATAATTTTCCTAATGTACTGTACTCAAGTTATTTTGAAATAATTACATATCACAATATGGACCCCTTGATGATATTATCTTACAAATTGTCTTCCCAATTAAGTTGCTTGACTTCCACCAGTTCCGCCATCAATATTTTTTACTCAAAGAGATGGGACAAACTACCAGTATCTAGCTAACTTTTTTATTTCAATGCTTAAAAGTTGTTAATAAGCTCATTTATATATTTTTCTACTATATTTAGAATTTTATGAAAATTCAATTCATTAATTTTCCTTTTTAAATATTTAGGTCCTAAATATAGCTTTTTGAAAAACATTGTAAATACTATTTTTAATTATTTTTTTTTTAAATTAAGACTTAAAAATTTAGTATTACTGTTCTTAAATACTTTATTAATGATACTTAAAAATTTCATTTGTTAGTCATGATTTTTTTTTTATAAGCATTGAATTGAATTCTTATATGATTTTTACGATATTGACTGTTTTTCATTAATTTTAATTTTTAAATGTGTATAATCAATTTTGGTCTATAATCATTATAAAACTTGAGTATCAATCAAAAAACATATTATGACAAAGCTGAAAGTTTTCTTTTCTCAGATTTACGACTACTTGATTTAGATATTGTAGACATACGGTCTGAACCTGCTGTGCTCAACACATTTTTAATTGGTGCAACACTTGGTTTCTTAAAAGTATCCATTTTTAAACTCAAAGACAGTTTACTACCTTCTTCTCTGACAAGATCTTTACAACTTTTATTTTCTGTTAGTGTTTCAGTACATGCTTTTTTTTGGCCTTCTCTAATTTGACATTGCAAAAAATCCATTTCACGTTCTTTTTCATCTTTTTCAGCTTTTTCTTTTCTTCTCATTTTTTCTTCAAGTTCAATTGTAGCTGGATCTCGATCTATGTAGGTAATAAACCATCCTTCTTCCGTCTCATCAACAACACATTTTCCTGTAAATATAAAGGAGATTAAATTAATCAAATAATTCTTAGTATTTTTATTTAATTAATATGTAGATTGAAAATACAAGGCTTTAAATTAGAATAGTTAATATGAGTCATACCTAATTAACTTTGGTAACTAATGATAGTTAAGGTAACAGTTCAGTTAATAAAGTTTTTCTTTTCAAGGAAAAGACCAGATGTCCACTGACAATGACATTAATGATTTTAATATATTTTATAATGGTACCTATACAGTGTAATTTCTACTATTATTGAGTTATAAAAGATCATAATTTGTGGAGAGTGGTTTATAAGTACGAAATGAATACTTAGATAAACTTATTAATAATATCTAACTTTTAAATTAGTTAATTACACCTATGAATTAAGGTGGTAAAATTTTAACAAGTAGCTGTAAGCTATTATTTTCTATCTTATTTAAAAATAAATATATTTTTAGTTAGTTGTTAATTTTTTATTTCTATGTTTTTTTTATGACAGTATTATCATAAAAGTTTAAAATTCAAATACAAATCACTTAAAACTATTTTAAATACCATTTCTGAAAGTATTAAGAGTTTGCACTTAATTATTTTTCTCAAATACTGAACAACATTGGCCAGAACCAATCATCTCCATACATAATACAATTAATAATACACTGACTTATAATAATTATTAGATTTTAAACATTTTAATTTTATAATTATCTCATAGACAATATTCTATGAATTTAAGAACATTAAAAAAATGGGTGCTGGTTCGGTATGCGCTCTACCGGTTTCGCCGTTCTACGTACAACAACGACTGCCTATGCGTTATCTGCCTCGTTTTTATATATTATGACATGTTGGGTTTTTCTTTTGACTCTAATATCTTATTATTGTCTTTACCTTAAATCCTATTACCTACTGTATATAAGACGGTAAATCACCAAATGGCATATGTCGATGCAAATACAGGAGCCCATATTCAAAACATTGAGAGGTCATGGTTGGACGTAAAAATTAAATTATTAAAGAAAATGAGCTGGGTGTTCCTTTAAACCATTTACAGTCGTATCTTGATTACTATTGCTGGCAACTTTACCGTCAAGACAGTCCGGACCTTTTTCTCGTCATGCTAGAAGACATTCAGAACGTGTATAATTCCGAAAATAATTAAATTGTAAAAAAAAAAATGTAGAGCGCATACCGAACTAGCACCAAAAAATGTTCAAAACTTAATCATTTTTGGAAAAATACACGAGAACAACCATGTATATCACATCACTATCTGATGCAGATTGAGTTTAAAAAAAATATTTGGAGTTGAAAAATGCATTATATTTCACATACTGAGATCAGTTTTAATAATACCATCATCAAATCTTTGAATACCATTGTATTATTACATAGATATGTTTTCATATGAATTACTTATTAATTATTGACGTTGAGTAGACACAATATTAAACTTCTTATTTAATAACGTGATTAAGTTTAGCCAAAATTCACATAGGCAATCAACAATAAAATAAATTAAATTTCATAAGTAGACAGAATTTAACAGTTTATGTGTTTACCTAAACTTATAATTTAAGAGTCCTAAATATTGATTTTACATGGCTAAGTTATATAAGATACAAGGTAGGTATCTCACTCCAAGAACAAAAATATATTTCATTGTGGAAACTACATTTCTAAGTTTATGGATATTTCAATATTTAAATACTTTGTATGAAGATTCTCGATAATCTCTTCTTAATATTGAATCTCTTAATCCTAATTACATATATAGTGGCCATGATAAATTAAAAAAATACCAGCAGAATATTTGGATATTTAAATAAATTTGTTATTACCATCTAACAAAATTTGATACTTCAGTATAACAATTAATAGAACGGCGGGCAATCCGCTATAATTATTATTCATGCACTTCCAATTATATTTTATTCCATGATAATATAATATTATATTATTATCTTGTTATTTTCGTACAGCAGTGGCGGGGGGGGCCGAATCAGTCGCCTACCTAGGTGTTATAGTAGTCACGAAACTACACACACAAACACACGTAAAATCATTTGATTTGCGCATGCGCTTAGCTGGTCCGGCGGCGACAAAAATGTTCGCCGCCTTGCCGATGTTATCTATGATTCACTGATTATCAACGATGCACGTGCCGCGTGCACAGATATATATATCGGTATTATATATATCAGCTGTGGCCGCGTGCGACACGCCTTATCACAAAACTGTTTATCATTTTACTACATACTTTATATACTTTGTTATAATAAAAAATATTTTTAATCAGATTCTTTGTTATTAAATTTGTAGTTTGTACAATTAATTCAAATAACTGATGTCTTTTTAAACAGTCGAGGGGGGGTATATTAAGTACCTGTTTTTCCGAGCCATTTGACAAATCCAGTTAGTGTGCTCCATTGAGTAGCATTCATGTGTAGATGGTTTCGATCAGATATATATTCCTGGTAAACTTTGTTCGCTTTCACTCTTTTGGTGCCAAACTGTCTTTTTAAAAGGAATAAAAATCCTTTAGAGAACTCATAACTAAATTCACTCAAGTAGCGACCCGCATTGTCTGCAAATAACAACAGTTGCCGCTGATGTGACTCGGACATCGTGTGACATTTGAAGCCATTTTCGTCTCGACATTGTTTGCTACACATCTGACAAAACCATCTTAATTTCTGTAATCCTTTCGATTTGATCTTGTTCGCAATGTACTTTGGAGTTCCTGGTTCTGCACGACCCTTACCCATTGTTGATCTTAAAAACAAACAGTTAAGTATTTATTAGCATGCGCACTTCGCAGTATCAGCCGCTCTAATGCAAGGTTTATAGAATATACAGGTTGCCTCATTTCGAAATAATTGAAAATATGCCAGTGGGGGTAACCACGCCATGACGTCACTTGAAGTACAAAATATTTATTTGCCCGTTGCTGTCCATTGAAATTTGAACTATCGACTATACGTTTTGTCTTTGTTTGCTTTTAGATTTATGTTAATGTTGATGTATGAGAATGCCTGAATCAAACAAACAAAGCGGAGGATCATGTTGCGCAGTTGCAACGTGTAAAAATTATGCACGAATAACTAAAAGAGATGGAAATACAAGTATATCCTATCACAGGTACAATATTAGTTAACTTACCGTAATTATTTTAGGTACCACGAAGATGTATACTTAATATATTTAATTCTGAACATAAATATGTACTTGGTACATTAGAGAAGTCATCATTTTTATATTATTGCGTAGATTTTGAGAAATCCTTTGGCCTTTTATTAAATTAATAGTCAAGGAATCAATAGGGTACTTATTGAAATTTAGTATTTCTATACCATGAATTAATATCCATTGGATGATCTGGTATTTTCTATTTTTTTTTTTATATGTAGGTTTATTTATTATTATATTACCTATTGTATATATTATTCAACTGATATTTTTTTTTTTTTAAATACCCAAAAAGTTTGGTTTGTAAATATTTTTAAACTTGTTATTATAATATGTTAAAACTATATAAAGGGAAATATTGAACAGTTTATTATAAGTAGGGACTTTTTTCATTCTTAGTTCTATTTCCTAAAGTTATACCTACTAAGAGATTTTTAAATTTTAGAACATTTAAAAATAATTGTTATTACTTATAATTATCTTTATATAAATTTTTAAATTTAAAAGAATGATAACAATTTTATAATTTCCATTAAAATATTTTCCTGTTGTTCGAACGTATATAAAACAAAGATTACTTATAAGAATGAAATACTCCAATCAACATGCCATTACACTCTGTAATAAAAGAAAAGCTAAAGCTCAGCTACTAAAACTTCAAAAACTGAAAAGATTAATGACTTAATAATAATTCTGTGCAAATAAAAGTAAAATAAAGTTTACATATTTATTTTTTTATAATTATAATATTATTTATTTTGTAATGTATATATTTATTTTAAATTATGTACATGTATTTAACATAATATTTAGTTTGTTTTAATAAATATTAAATGCATTTATTTCAATAATTTTATTGATCTCACTCACTCATACTTATTATTAAGTAGGTATTTATATAAAATAAAAATTTAGGTATTAATATTGGCTTATAAAACTGTTTAAAATGTAATTAAATAAACTGAGGCAGTGTGGCGGCAGCCGTTATAATAGTATTATGTACTTCCAATGACGTCACAGACAGGGAAACGAAGCGGGGGGATTTGTTTGTTTACATGACTATGAGGCAACCCAAGGTTTATAGAATATACAGGTTGCTAATTTATATAGTTTGGTTTATTATTTATATTCACCTAATTATGAATATATTTTTTTTATAGATTTCCTATTAAAAATGAGGAATTAACTCAGCTGTGGGTAAATGCTATTAGAAGGAAAAATTTCAATCCAACTCAGTGGAGTCGTATTTGTAGTGTGCATTTCACTGAGAATGATTTTATGATTAGGCCAGGTGCTGACCGACCATTATTGAAAATCAATGCTGTACCTTCCGTGTTTCTTTTATTTCCAACATATTATCAAAGTAAAAATAAAAAACCAAGAAAGCCACCTACTCTTAGAACTATTACTAATGAAGTCCCTATTCCAGCAGGTAGCTATTTTATAAATTTTTTTTCATTGATATTGACTTGAATACCTACAACCATATAAGGCTTATACTATGCCTACAACTTAATGCAATTCATAGACTGTCTTTGACTATCTTATATAGAAATTATATCTGTATCTAATTCAATTTGTTTTATGTTAGATGAGTCTAATGTCGATAACACATGTCTTGAAGTTGATAATACACCTACATTTACTGATGTAGAAGTACAAACATCAAATACTTATACTACAGAAGTTAAGTTAAGGCAAAGAATTAAATCACTGCGCGAAAAATTAAGACGAAAAACAAATAAAATCAATAATATGGCAGATTTAATAAAAAAATAGAAAAATAAAGGGCATATTGATTTGGTACAACAAAATGTTATTTTAAACAATTTTAATGGTAAATTATATTAAAGTAATAAGGTAAATAACCCTTTTTGTGATTAAAATTAGAAAATATAAATTTTGCAGATTCGGTTATTGATTTATTTAAGAATGAATCTAAAAACAGTAATAAAACTACTGGTCGAAGATACACAAAAGAAATGAAACAATTAGCTTTAACCTTACATTACTACTCTCCTAAAGCCTACAACTTTTGCAGGTAAATACTTTTTTTTTTAAATTATGTTAAATTCTAATTGTTTTGTAGAACTATTTTAAGTTTACCCCATCCATCATCAATCACTAATTAGACTTCATCTGTCAATGCTAAGCCGGGATTTTTCCAGGAAGTTTTTACATTTATAAAGAAAAGCATACCTCCTGAAGATTATGACTGCAATTTGTATTTGATGCTGTAGCGATTCGTAAAAAAATTATTTATGATTCAAGTCATGACAGATTTTTAGGCTATTGTATTTTGGTAATATTCAAGTTGAATCGCAAGAAACTGAAGCCACTGAATCACTTGTATTTATGTTGGTTTGTCTAAACGGTAAATGGAAATTTCCAATTGGATATTTCCTTCAATGTAAAAGCTCGGCTTCAGTACAAGCTGGACTTATAAAAACAGCAATTACCATGGCAAGCGAAGTTGGTGTGCGTGTTTGGTCTGTTACATGTGATGGAACTTCAGCTAATTTATCAACGATGAAACAACTAGGTTGTAAAATAAAATGTTCTTATTCTGAAATAGTGGAGTATTTTTTTGTTCCTGGTATAGATCGGAAGGTATTTTACTTTAATTGTATGTGATAATAAAAGTATAAAATATCACATTATTTATATTTACTTTTTAGAAATGCTATGTACCAGACGCATGTCATAACTTAAAACTAGCTCGAAATACTTTGGCAACTTATAGAGAACTTAAAAGTGATGATGGTGTAATAAATTGGGAATACATACAAAAGTTAAAAAATGGTTTGTTCATTGTTTTGCAATTGTATAATTATAATTTTTAATGAGAACATGTATTTGCACACACATTATATTTTCATACTTCACTATTTTAATTTATTTTCCCAAATTATTTTGCTTGCTTGTTTAGCTCAAGAAAATATTGGTTTAAATTCAGCTAATAAATTGACAGCTACACACATGGAATGGAAAAAAACATCATGAAAGTGAAGCTAGCTGCTCAAACTTTAAGCTCATCTGTTGCTGATGCACTTGAATTTTTTCAAAGTTCTAATGATATCGCTTTTAACAATTGTAATTCTTGAAAATTGCTGCTCTCAACTTGTAAAGTAGTAATTCCTTGTAGGGCATATTTTTTTGGCTATAAAAAATTTAATTATAGATTATTCTTTTTTTATACTAGTCTAAATCTTAACTAATGCTTATGCCTGGCTTGATTACTTAAAATCAATTTTTGCATTCACACTTTACTTTTATTTATGAATTATAATTTATAATCTATAATCTAATTGATTTATAATGCCAATTTTTTCAGATTATAAAATAAATGATTGAATGCAAAGTTTTATAACTACCTAAATAAGTTCAAACAACAATTTTTACTAGATTCTATTTTTAGGTGCAGAGACAGTTAAATTTATCAGAACTATTGACAGGATATTTGATTTTCTGAACACCCGTAATCCATATGGTAAAGGATACAAAAAACCACTCTATAAAAGTGATATTGGAAATATGAAAAAAACTATTATACCGTTAGTTGATTATTTATTAAGTTTAACCAATATAAATGGTACATTAATTTGTGATACTCCTCGGAGAACTTTATAATTGGTAAGTTACAACAGACGATTATAAGTATAGTTTTTACATGCCCATATTTAATAGTTCAAAAATATTTTAGGTTTTGCTGTAGCTATAAAATCAGTTTTTTTCTATTGCTGAAGAACTTCTAAATAATTTTGATTACAAGTATTTTTTAGCATATAAACTTTCCCAAGACCATATAGAAATACTGTTTTCAAAAATTCGACAAAGGTTTGGTCATAACAATAATCCTAACATATTAGAATTCAGAACAGCAATGAAACAAATATTATTGAAAAACTCTTGTCACTTCTTCATATGCAGCCAACTGCATGGCTTTTGATAAATCCAGCAATGAAAGTGTTTTTGAAATACGTTGGGTAAAAAGAAATTCTGCAGACACTTGTTATTTACATGATGAAAGTATCTTAGAGGAAACGGAAAAAGAAGAAGAAATACCAGATATATTCATGAATGAAACTGATGGCTTTAGGATGGTAAAAGAAAATATTTTGTACTATATCTGTGGTTTCATTGTGAGAAGAATTTCAAAAAAAATAGATTGTTTTACTTGTGAGAACTTACTGGAAAAAATTAATGAACATAATTATGCTATTTTAAATGAAAATTCTAAATTGGTTGCTATTAAAAATAGAGGTGGGCTGGTAAAAAGTTCATCTTTAGTTGTAAAAGTTGTAAAATTTGTTGAAAAAACACTTATAGATTTAACATTTAATTTTAAATCAATTTAAAATGTTGAATTCTAGTTTAAAGTCAAAGATAATTATTTTTGCAAAAAATTACGTTTATAATTCTAATATTTTTGTTGATGTAAAATGTCCTAATGATGGATTCTTAGAGAACCATAAATTAGAATTAGTTACTATTATTTGTAAAGAATATTTAAAAATTAGATTGCACCATGTTGCAAAATCTAAAACATCCGATATTGTGAGTAAACGGTGTTTATTAACAAAGCTAGTATTATTTAACCATCAATAAAAAGATTTACCCATGGCATGTATAATTTTAGAATAAAATTATACGATTTTAATTACTATTTTGTTTGTTTTTTGCATTGTACATACTATTTATTATAGAGATCTGTGGGTAGTAAATAGTGTTTTGCCAACCGAAAACATGGCGGCCGTCTTATCAGTGTGCCTCACTTTTCGTAATATAGAAACCGCCCAGTTCGGTATCTAGTATAATATAGACATCTGTGAACTATACTTATGGAAGTTCGTATGGCAACTTAACTAAAATCTAATCCATGTAATGACAAATGGATATCACAATATGATGTCTCATTTGAGACCTAAATTAAATATCTCAGAGATGTTAATGTCACGCAATTGCACACAGGGTAATTATTTAAAAATATATTTAAAATTATTATAATGTGAACAGACTTTCCTTGGCAACTGAGTGCCAAGTGATATTAATTATTCATCAATAAATTTAAAAATATTAAAGTTAGAGCAGAAATACTACAGCATTGGAGGGCTAAGTGACTTTCATCATTGAGAAGCATATTAAAAATTTGAGCAAAGGATCCCCAGCGCCCGAGGGCTATTTGATTTTAATTATTATGAAATATATTCCAAAAAAATTAAAAATTTAAGCAGTTGTTTCCTGGTCCCCGGGGATAAATTGGTTATAATTTTGAAGAATTACATTGTTTTAAAAGAAAAGTTTCTGGTTGGTTTGCCGGCACCCGAGCACCAAGTGATTTTAATTATATTTTTATGCATTTAAAAATTTTAAAATTTGAGGAGAATTTTCCAAATGCTGGAGGGTTATTTGATTTTAATTATAAAGAAATATTTTTTAAAAATTAAAAATTTTAGTAGATATTCCCCGTTGTTCAAGGGCCAAGTGATTTTAATTGTTAAGAACTACATTCCAAAAAAAAATTCAAATTTTTAGCAGTTGCTCCCAAGCGCCGGAGGATAAATAGGTTTTAGTTTAAAATAATTACTTTTTTAAACGAACAATGTGTGAATTGGTTTGCCGGCACCCGAGCGCCATGTGATATCAATTATAATATTATACATTTAATAATTGTAAAATTTGAGGAAAATTTTCCAAGTACAGGAGAGTTAATTGATTTTAAGTATAAAGAAATGTATTTTTTAAATAAAAATTTGAGCAGAGGTTCCCAGGCACCCGAGGGCCAAGTGATTTTAAGTATTAATGAAATAGGTATATCCCAAAAAATTAAAAAATTTAGCAGAAGTACTCCAGCGCTAGAGGGCTAAGTGACTTTAATCATTGCGAAGTATATTTTAAAAATTATAAATTTGAGAAGACGTTCCCCGGGTCTGAGGGCCAAGTGATGTTATTAATAAAAAATATATTTTTTTAATAAAAATGTAAGTAGACGTTCCCTGGCACCAAAGGGCTAAGTGATTTCAATGATCAAAAATATATTCCAAAAAATTAAAAATTTGAAGAGAGGTTCCCCAGCGTTGGAGGGCTAATAGGTTATAATTATTATGAAACATTTTTAGATTCTGAGTGAAGCGAAGGATCTTATGGTTTTACAACGATGTTTATTTATTTTTTTTTTTTTCTGTAAACACTTTTGTATAGAAATCCTTGTCCAAAAGTTTCGTCCAGCAACTTTTTAGATTCGAAATTGAACTGAGATGGTACTTTAGAGAGGTCATTTTTCCAAAATCTCCATAGTTTTTCCACTAATCAAGAACGATCGAAAAACTGAGTAAAAACGGTAAAAATCCGCCGTAAACAAGATTTTCACTGTTCAGATTTTAGGTATTTAGTCATAAATCGAAAAGTATTGAAGCTAGAAACTTGAAAATTTTATCCAATATCAAATACCCAGACAGCAAATTGAGATTATAAAAACCTTATTTCAATATTTAAAAAAAAATATTAATATTACCATAAAGTTCATTTTTGATTATATGAGCATTTATATTTTTATAACATTAATGACTTATTTTTTGTCCACAATATTCATGTTATCGAAATATTATTAATTAACATTCTATTAATGTTTTAACAACATTAAAAAATATTTTTAAAACATTGTACTAATCTATTGACAAAGTATATTTCAATGATTTATATTATTATAATATTATCATTATGATGGACTAACACTATGCTATAGTACAATAAAATGCTAGTTACATCAGTACCTTCAAAATTATTATTTTGCTTACAATAATTTCTATATATTCAACCTGAAAATGGTAAATTTGGTTAAAAACTGTTTTCTAATCTGCTAGTGGTATAGATATTTTGTAAATTTTCAAGTTTTAGGCAATACTACTACTGTTAAAGATGACTAAATAATTAAGATAAATGTATTAAAAATCTTGTAGACAATTTTGAATAACATTTTTCAGTATATTTTTCTTAGCTTGGAAAATCAATTGAAAACAGAAAAAAATTATCCTTGTAAAGTACTAGTTTTGTAAATAAAATGTCTGATCTATTGAGAGATATAACTTAACTGTTAAAAAAATGTCCACTATTAAAAAAGTGATATTAGAATTTTTTTTTTAATAGCATCATTGCAATATCATTTAAATTTAATAATAAAATCATATATCATAATTCATAATAATACTTAGTGATAAAAACAAAAGAAGTAATTACTTTTTTTATGTTTAAAAAAACAAATTAATAATATTATTTAATTACAAAATCCCTTATTGTGTATGTATAAAATATAATGAGTGTTTTTCATAAAATACAAATAAAATGTACAATATAATTTTAATTATTTTTAATAGGTATTTCAAAAGTTATTGTTATTTGTGGGAATGTTCAATAGTGTTTCATCTTTTGGTTTTTTAAGTCTGAACTTGGCATGTGATAACCAAATAGCAATACAATCATCTATTTCTTTTTCTGGGGTTAATTTGAACTTCAAATTGCTCCTTGTTATAGCTGAACAAATTAAACAAACTGTTTCATTGATAATAGTTATATATTTTAGTAGAAATAAAAAAAAAAAAAAATTATACTTACCGAAAATCAAACGATAGCTTTGGAGCTTAGAAAAAGCTTTTTTCGTCTTAAATCCTAACAAGGAATAAGTTTGTAACAAGTCATCTTTAAACATTCTTCCTAAAATACGTCTTAGGTATGCTATTTCCTAGTGTTCCACTTATTAACAAAGACAATTTAGAAATCTGAAATCATTTGATACTACTTGATAAGAATTACAGCAATAAAAAGCTGGTAAGTGAGATGATGGTGGTACAAGTTTGTCCTTCGTCCCTACGGTCCTCGGACAAGATATTGGTGATGAATGTATTAAGTTTTAAAGAAATGATGACTCATTTCTTTAGTATAAAACGATTCTAAGCTTCAGTGTTATATAATATATTATTATTTAAATACTGTTTACGTATTTTACGGTTATTTGTATAATTTTTGGTGAGTTAAAATAATTTATTAAAGTGTTTATAAAAAAAAAATCCTGACTCACGATTTTTGAATTTTTGTTAGGATAATTAGGTAGGTATATGAGTAAGGTCATATTAAATTTTCAGAACTTTTTGTCAAATATTTAAAATTATATTACATAAAAACTTTCAAACAATTTGGTAAATTAAAAGTTCTATATTTAAGTCAAAAGTGCTATAATTGTTCTGAAAATGTTGTCCAATAAAAAAAAGTATGTATTTGATATTGGATAAAATTTTCAAGTTTCTAGCTTCAATACTTTTCGATTTATGACTAAATACCTAAAATCTGAACAGTGAAAATCTCGTTTACGGCGGATTTTTACCGATTTTACCGTTTTTACTCAGTTTTTCGATCGTTATTCTTGATAACTGGAAATACTATGGGGATTTTGGAAAAATGACCTCTTTAAAGTACCATATCAGTTCAATTTCGAATCTAAAAAGTTGCTGGACGAAACTTTTGGACAAGGATTTCTATACGAAAAAGTGTTTACAGAAAAAAAAAATAAAAATAAATAAATAAATAAATAAACATCATTGTAAAACCATAAGATCCTTCGCTTCACTCAGAATCTAAAAATTTAAATAAAATCATAAAATGATAATAATAAATTAATGTTGACTGTTATGAAATTTTATAAATGCGTGCGATACCTACACAACACAAAGATTAGTGTATTATTCACACTTTCTTTTATTGATTCCTGATTATTATCATTCATTGTACAATGTGCATATACTTTGTTCTTATAATAAATAATATATAAGTTTATCAATATAAAAATATAAGAAAAAATGTACTTTACCAGTATATGACGGATATCTAAATTAGAAATAGTTATTTCAAATGTTCATCATCATTTCTTAGTGGAAAATATGAATCTATGTCAACTGAAATATTATCATTTGATACAGTTGAGCGTTGTTCAGTTATAGACATATTTATCAATAACTAAATTTAACAATAAATAAATGTATTAATAATTATCAATGACCTTCTCGATGTTTAAATGAATTGTTTGAGTTAATGTTTCCAAACCATGAACTCTATACTTTAAACTTGTCAATGTTTTGACCAAATAACTTTTTAAATCTGCAATAATATACAAAATAAATACAAATTGTAATAGATACATAATAGCCATTAGAAATGATATAAGTAAGGTCTAACCAAAAGAATAATACTAAGAATCGGAAACTTTGAGAAGAAATATAACTGTAGGTACCCAAGGAATTTTAGATTCTGAGTGAAGCGAAGGATCTTATGGTTTTACAATGATGTTTATTTATTTTTTTTCTGTAGACACTTTTTCGTATAGAAATCCTTGTCCAAAAGTTTCGTCCAGCAACTTTTTAGATTCGAAATTGAACTGAGATGGTACTTTAGAGAGGTCATTTTTCCAAAATCTCCATAGTTTTTCTAGTAATCAAGAATAACGATCGAAAAACTGAGTAAAAACGGTAAAATTCCGCCGTAAACGAGATTTTCACTGTTCAGATTTTAGGTATTTAGTCATAAATCGAAAAGTATTGAAGCTAGAAACTTGAAAATTTTATCCAATATCAAAATTTATCCAATCCATACTCTTTTATATTGGACAACATTTTCAGAACAATTATAGCACTTTTGACTTAAATATAGAACTTTAAATTTTCCAAATTGTTTGAAAGTTTTTATGTAATATAATTTTAAATATTTGACAAAAAGTTCTGAAAATTTAATATGACCTTACTCATATACCTACCTAATTATCCTAACTAAAGTTCAAAAATCGTTAGTCAGAATTTTTTTACATACATATTTTATATCACACTTTATTCTGTGATATTACCACCGTTTCTATATTTATAACAGTAGACATCAAATAACAGATAACAAATATAAACGGTGAATGTATACTGCCGTAAACGAGAAAACAGTCTCCGAGAGAACGTATCAAAAATAATATAATATAAAATTGTTTTACAATGAGTCCACCACGTAGAAAATGTGTATTTAATTCAAATCTACAGAATGAGTTTACGTTTATAAAACCGACTTCAATATTTCATATTGTGTACTGTGAAGTTTGTTGAAGGAATTTTTGATTTTAATCATAAGAAATTTATTTAAACACTTAAAAATTTGAGCAGAGGTTCCCCAGCGCCCGAGGGCCAATTGGTTTTAGTTTTAAAGAATATTTTCTTAAAAATTTGAAATTGGACAAGATATTCCCCGGATACTGAGGGCTTTTCCATTTTAATTATTCAGAAATATATTTAAAATAATTAAATGAACGAAATAGACTTGGAACAAAGGAATATAAATGATGATTTATAAATTATATTTAAATGAATGAAAGATTGAGTAGAAATACACGGCACCCGAGGGATATTTGATTTTAATTATTCAGAAATATATTTAAAATAATAAAAAGTGATTGAATTATCCTTGGCACCAAATAAATGAATGTCTGAGAAGAAATATAACGGTTATCAAGAAATTATTGATTTTAATCATAAGAAATTAATTTGAACATTTAAAAATTTGAGCAGAGGTAACCCGGCGCCCGATGGCCAATTGAATTAAGTTTTAATGAAATATTTACAAAAAAATAAAAACTAGACAAGAAGTTCTCCGACACCCGAGGGCTTTTTAATTTTTATTGTTATGAATTTATTCAAAAAATTAAAAATTTGAGCAGGGGTTCCCCGGCGCCCGAGGGCCAGGTTATTTTACTTATAACAAAAAAAAAAATCCAAAATTTAAAAAGGATCCCCAGCGCTGAGGGCAAATTTCTTTAATTATTATGAAATACATTACAAACGAAAAAAATTTGAGCAGAGATTCCCCAGGCCAAAGGGACTAAATTATGTTAGTTATGGTAAAATAAGTTAAAAATTGAACAAATTGAGCAGAGGATTCCCAGCCCTCGAGGGCCAAGTGATTTTAATCATTATGAAATGAATTGAAAATTATTGAAAACGTGTGCAGAGGGTCCCAAGCGCCAACGAACTATGAGATATAAAAAATTGAATACTAAATTTAAAATATTAAAAATTTCAGGAGAAATACTTCAATAATGGAAAATTAAGTGACTTTAATCATTGCAAAGAATTTTTTGAAAATCAAAAATTTAAGCAGAGGTCTCCCGGTTGTCAAGGGAAAGTTACGTTTTATTTATTATGAAATTTTACAAAAAAATGAAAAATTTGAGCAGGGGTTCCCCGGCGCCCGAAGGGCCAAGTTATTTTACATATAACAAAAAAAAAATTCCAAAAAATTAAAAATTTTAGCAAAGGGTCCCCAGTGCCCGAGTGCTAAGTTATACAAAGAATAGTCCTGTAATTTCAAAAAAATAAAAAATTTGATCAGAGGTTACCTGGGGCCCGAGAGCCAAGTGATATTAATAATAATGAAAAAAATTAAAAATGTGAGCGAAAAGGTGCCCAACGCAAAGATCAAATTACATTAACTATAATGCAATATATTACAAAACAAAAAGAAATTTGAAAAGAGGTGTCCCAGCTCTCGAGGGCCAAGTGAATTCAATCAAAATGAAATAATTTGAAAATTATTAAAAATTTGTGCAAAGGGTACTGGTGCCCATAAAATAAGTGATATAAAGAATTGTTTTGCAAATAACAAAAAAATTAAAAATTTGAGTAGAGTTTACCTGGGGCCCGAGGGAAAAGTTTTTTTAATTATTATGAAATACATAACAAATGATAAAAAATTTGAGCAGAGGTTCCCCACGCCCAAGGGCCAAGCCATTTTAATTATGGTAAAATAATTTAAAAATTGAACAATTTGAGCAGAGGTCTATCGGTGGTCAAGGGAAAGTTATATTTTATTTGTTATGAAAACTGTTCAAAAAATTAAAAATTTGAAAACGGGTTCCCCGGCGCCCGATGGCCAGGTTATTTTACTTATAACAAAAAAAAAATTCCAAAATTTAAAAAGGATCCCCAGCGCTGACGTCAAATTGTTTTAATTATTATGAAATACAATACAAACAAAAAAATTTGGGCAGAGGTTCCCCACGCCCAAGGGACTAAATTATGTTAGTTATGGTAAAATAATTTAAAAATTGAACAATTTGAGCAGAGGACTCCCAGCCCTCGAGGGCCAAGTGATTTGAATCATTATGAAATTAATTGAAAATTATTAAAAATGAATGCAAAGGGTCCCCAAAGCCAAAGAACTATGTGATATAACTAATTGAATAATAAATTTAAAATATTAAAAAAATTTAAAGAGAAATACATCAGCAATGGAAAATTAAGTGACTTTAATCGTTGTAAAGAATATTTTGAAAATCAAAAATTTGATCAGTGGTCTACCGGTGGTCGAGGGAAAGTTACATTTTATGTATTATGAAAATTATACAAAAAAAGAAAATTTGAGCAGGGGTTCCCCGGCGCCCGAAGGCCATGTAATTTTATTTATTACAAAAAAAAAAAATTCCAAAAAAATTAAAAATTTTGGCAAAGGGTCCCCAGTGCCCGAGTTCTAAGTTTTACAAAGAATAGTCCTGTGATTACGAAAAATTAAAAATTTGAGCAGGGGTTAACCGGGGCCTGAGCGACAAGAGATTTTAATTATAATGAAAAAAATTAAAAATTTGTGCAAAAGGTTCCCCAGCGCCGAGAGCAAATTGTATTAATTATTATGAAATATATTACAAAACAAAAAAAAAATTGAACAGAGGTTTTCCAGCACTCGAGGGCCAATTGCTTTCAATCAAAATGAAGTAATTTGAAAATTATTTAAAATCTGTGCAAAGGGTCCTTGTGCCCACAAAATAAGTGATATAAAGAATTGTTTTGTAAATTTCAAATGATTAAAAATTTGAGTAGAGTTTAATTGGGCCCGAGGGAAAAGTGTTTTTAATTATAATGAAAAAAATTGGAAAAAATTATAAAATTTATGCAAATAGGACCCCAGCGCTGAAGCCAAATTGCTTTAATTATTATGAAATACATTACAAATGGAAAAAAATAAGAGCCGAGGTTCCCCACGCCCAAGGGCCAAGTCATTTTAGTTATGGTAAAATGATTTAAAAATTGAACAATATGAGCAGAAGTCTACCGGTGGTCAAGGGAAAGTTGTATTAAATTTATTATGATAATTATTCAAAAAATTAAAAATTTGAGCAGGGGTTCCACGGCGCCCGAGGGCCAGGTTCTTTTACTTATAACAAAAAAATATTCCAAACTTTAAAAAGGATCCCCAGCGCTGAGGTCAAATTGCTTTAATTATTATGAAATACATTACAAACGAAAAAAATTTGGGCAGAGGTTCCTCACGCCCAAGGGACTAAATTATGTTAGTTATGGTAAAATTATTTAAAAATTGAACAATTGGAGCAGAGGATTCCCAGCCCTCGAGGGCCAAGTGATTTGAATCATTATGAAATTAACTGAAAATTATTAAAAATGAATGCAAAGGGTCCCCAAAGCCAAAGAACTATGTGATATAACTAATTGAATAATAAATTTAAAATATTAAAAATTTAAAGAGAAATACATCAGCAATGGAAAATTAAGTGACTTTAATCGTTGTAAAGAATATTTTGAAAATCAAAAATTTGATCAGTGGTCTACCGGTGGTCGAGGGAAAGTTACATTTTATGTATTATGAAAATTATACAAAAAAAAGAAAATTTGAGCAGGGGTACCCCGGCGCCCGAGGGCCAAGTAATTTTATTTATAACAAAAAAAAAATTCCAAAAAAATTAAAAATTTTGGCAAAGGGTCCCCAGTGCCCGAGTGCTAAGTTATACAAAGATTAGTCCTGTGATTTCGAAAAATTAAAAATTTGAGCAGAGGTTAACCGGGGCCTGAGGGACAAGAGATTTTAATTATAATGAAAAAAATTAAAAATTTGTGCAAAAGGGTCCCCAGCGCCGAGAGCAAATTGTATTAATTATTATGAAATATATTACAAAACAAAAAAAAAATCGAACAGAGGTTTTCCAGCCCTCGAGGGCCAAGTGATTTCAATCAAAATGAAATAATTTGAAAAATATTTAAAATTTGTGCAAAGGGTCCTTGTGCCCACAAAATAAGTGATACAAAGGATTGTTTTGTAAATTTCAAATGATTAAAAATTTGAGTAGAGTTTACCTGGGGCCCGAGGGAAAAGTGTTTTTAATTATAATGAAAAAATTGGAAAAATTTAAAAATGTATGCAATAGGGTCGCCAGCGCTGATGCCAAATTGCTTTAATTATTATGAAATACATTACAAATGGAAAAAAATAAGAGCCGAAGTTCCCCACGCCCAAGGGCCAAGTCATTTTAGTTATGGTAAAATGATTTAAAAATTGAACAATATGAGCAGAAGTCTACCGGTGGTCAAGGGAAAGTTGTATTAAATTTATTATGATAATTATTCAAAAAATTAAAAATTTGAGCAGGGGTTCCCCGGCGCCCGAGGGCCAGGTTCTTTTACTTATAACAAAAAAAAATTCCAAACTTTAAAAAGGATCCCCAGCGCTGAGGTCAAATTGCTTTAATTATTATGAAATACATTACAAACGAAAAAAATTTGGGCAGAGGTTCCTCACGCCCAAGGGACTAAATTATGTTAGTTATGGTAAAATTATTTAAAAATTGAACAATTGGAGCAGAGGATTCCCAGCCCTCGAGGGCCAAGTGATTTGAATCATTATGAAATTAACTGAAAATTATTAAAAATGAATGCAAAGGGTCCCCAAAGCCAAAGAACTATGTGATATAACTAATTGAATAATAAATTTAAAATATTAAAAATTTAAAGAGAAATACATCAGCAATGGAAAATTAAGTGACTTTAATCGTTGTAAAGAATATTTTGAAAATCAAAAATTTGATCAGTGGTCTACCGGTGGTCGAGGGAAAGTTACATTTTATGTATTATGAAAATTATACAAAAAAAAGAAAATTTGAGCAGGGGTACCCCGGCGCCCGAGGGCCAAGTAATTTTATTTATAACAAAAAAAAAAATTCCAAAAAAATTAAAAATTTTGGCAAAGGGTCCCCAGTGCCCGAGTGCTAAGTTATACAAAGAATAGTCCTGTGATTTCGAAAAATTAAAAATTTGAGCAGAGGTTAACTGGGGCCTGAGGGACAAGAGATTTTAATTATAATGAAAAAAATTAAAAATTTGTGCAAAAGGGTCCCCAGCGCCGAGAGCAAATTGTATTAATTATTATGAAATATATTACAAAACAAAAAAAAAATCGAACAGAGGTTTTCCAGCCCTCGAGGGCCAAGTGATTTCAATCAAAATGAAATAATTTGAAAAATATTTAAAATTTGTGCAAAGGGTCCTTGTGCCCACAAAATAAGTGATACAAAGGATTGTTTTGTAAATTTCAAATGATTAAAAATTTGAGTAGAGTTTACCTGGGGCCCGAGGGAAAAGTGTTTTTAATTATAATGAAAAAATTGGAAAAATTTAAAAATGTATGCAATAGGGTCGCCAGCGCTGATGCCAAATTGCTTTAATTATTATGAAATACATTACAAATGGAAAAAAATAAGAGCCGAAGTTCCCCACGCCCAAGGGCCAAGTCATTTTAGTTATGGTAAAATGATTTAAAAATTGAACAATATGAGCAGAAGTCTACCGGTGGTCAAGGGAAAGTTGTATTAAATTTATTATGATAATTATTCAAAAAATTAAAAATTTGAGCAGGGGTTCCCCGGCGCCCGAGGGCCAGGTTCTTTTACTCATAACAAAAAAAAATTCCAAACTTTAAAAAGGATCCCCAGCGCTGAGGTCAAATTGCTTTAATTATTATGAAATACATTACAAACGAAAAAAATTTGGGCAGAGGTTCCTCACGCCCAAGGGACTAAATTATGTTAGTTATGGTAAAATTATTTAAAAATTGAACAATTGGAGCAGAGGATTCCCAGCCCTCGAGGGCCAAGTGATTTGAATCATTATGAAATTAACTGAAAATTATTAAAAATGAATGCAAAGGGTCCCCAAAGCCAAAGAACTATGTGATATAACTAATTGAATAATAAATTTAAAATATTAAAAATTTAAAGAGAAATACATCAGCAATGGAAAATTAAGTGACTTTAATCGTTGTAAAGAATATTTTGAAAATCAAAAATTTGATCAGTGGTCTACCGGTGGTCGAGGGAAAGTTACATTTTATGTATTATGAAAATTATACAAAAAAAAGAAAATTTGAGCAGGGGTACCCCGGCGCCCGAGGGCCAAGTAATTTTATTTATAACAAAAAAAAAAATTCCAAAAAAATTAAAAATTTTGGCAAAGGGTCCCCAGTGCCCGAGTGCTAAGTTATACAAAGATTAGTCCTGTGATTTCGAAAAATTAAAAATTTGAGCAGAGGTTAACCGGGGCCTAAGGGACAAGATATTTTAATTATAATGAAAAAAATTAAAAATTTGTGCAAAAGGGTCCCCAGCGCCGAGAGCAAATTGTATTAATTATTATGAAATATATTACAAAACAAAAAAAAAATCGAACAGAGGTTTTCCAGCCCTCGAGGGCCAAGTGATTTCAATCAAAATGAAATAATTTGAAAAATATTTAAAATTTGTGCAAAGGGTCCTTGTGCCCACAAAATAAGTGATACAAAGGATTGTTTTGTAAATTTCAAATGATTAAAAATTTGAGTAGAGTTTACCTGGGGCCCGAGGGAAAAGTGTTTTTAATTATAATGAAAAAATTGGAAAAATTTAAAAATGTATGCAATAGGGTCGCCAGCGCTGATGCCAAATTGCTTTAATTATTATGAAATACATTACAAATGGAAAAAAATAAGAGCCGAAGTTCCCCACGCCCAAGGGCCAAGTCATTTTAGTTATGGTAAAATGATTTAAAAATTGAACAATATGAGCAGAAGTCTACCGGTGGTCAAGGGAAAGTTGTATTAAATTTATTATGATAATTATTCAAAAAATTAAAAATTTGATCAGGGGTTCCCCGGCGCCCGAGGGCCAGGTTATTTTACTTATAACAAAAAAAAAATTCCAAACTTTAAAAAGGATCCCCAGCGCTGAGGTCAAATTGCTTTAATTATTATGAAATACATTACAAACGAAAAAAATTTGGGCAGAGGTTCCTCACGCCCAAGGGACTAAATTATACTAGTTATGGTAAAATTATTTAAAAATTGAACAATTGGAGCAGAGGATTCCCAGCCCTCGAGAGCCAAGTGATTTGATCATTATGAAATTAATTGAAAATTATTAAAAATGAATGCAAAGGGTCCCCAAAGCCAAAGAACTATGTGATATAACTAATTGAAAAATAAATTTAAAATATTAAAAATTTAAAGAGAAATACATCAGCAATGGAAAATTAAGTGACTTTAATCGTTGTAAAGAATATTTTGAAAATCAAAAATTTGAGCAGAGGTCTCCCGGTGGTCGAGGGAAAGTTACATTCTATGTATTATGAAAATTATACAAAAAAAAAAAAATTTGAGCAGGGGTTCCCCGGCGCCCGAGAGCCAAGTTGTTTTACTTATCACAAAAAAAAAAAAAAAACCAAAAAATCAAAAACTTTTGCAAAGGGTCCCCAGTGCCTCAGTGCTAAGTTATACAAAGAATAGTCCTGTGATTTCGAAAAATTAAAAATTTGAGCAGAGATTAACCGGGGCCTGAGTGACAAGAGCTTTTAATTATAATGAAAAAAATTAAAAATTTGTGCAAAAGGGTCCCCAGCGCCGAGAGCAATTTGTATTAATTATTATGAAATATATTACAAAACAAAAAAAAAATTGAACAGAGGTTTTCCAGCCCTCGAGGGCCAATTGATTTCAATCAAAATGAAATAATTTGAAAATTATTTAAAATGTGTGCAAAGGGTCCTTGTGCCCACAAAATAAGTGATATAAAGAATTGTTTTGTAAATTTCAAATGATTAAAAATTTGAGTAGAGTTTACCTGGGGCCCGAGGGAAAAGTGTTTTTAATTATAATGAAAAAATTGGAAAAATTTAAAAATTTATGCAATAGGGTCGCCAGCGCTGAAGCAAAATTGCTTTAATTATTATGAAATACATTACACATGAAAAAAAATAAGAGCCGAGGTTCCCCACGCCCATGGTCCAAGTCATTTTAGTTATGGGAAAATGATTTCAAAATTGAACAATTTGAGCAGAGGTCTACCGGTGGTCAAGGGAAAGTTGTATTTAATTTATTATGAAAATTAAAAAAAAATTTAAAAATTTGAGCACGGGTTCCCCGGCGCCCGATGGCCAGGTTATTTTACTTATAACAAAACAAAAATTCCAAAATTTAAAAAGGATCCCCAGCGCTGACGTCAAATTGTTTTAATTATTATGAAATACAATACAAACGAAAAAATTTGGGCAGAGGTTCCCCACGCCCAAGGGACTAAATTATGTTAGTTATGGTAAAATAATTTAAAAATTGAACAATTTGAGCAGAGGATTCCCAGCCCTCGAGAGCCAAGTGATTTGAATCATTATGAAATTAATTGAAAATTATTAAAAATGAATGCAAAGGGTCCCCAAAGCCAAAGAACTATGTGTTATAACTAATTGAATAATAAATTTAAAATATTAAAAATTTAAAGAGAAATACATCAGCAATGGAAAATTAAGTGACTTTAATCGTTGTAAAGAATATTTTGAAAATCAAAAATTTGAGCAGAGGTCTCCCGGTGGTCGAGGGACAGTTACATTCTATGTATTATGAAAATTATACAAAAAAAAGAAAAATTTGAGCAGGGGTTCCCCGGCGCCCGAGGGCCAAGTAATTTTATTTATTACAAAAAAAAAATTCCAAAAAAACTAAAAATTTTGGCAAAGGGTCCCCAGTGCCCGAGTGCTAAGTTATACAAAGAATAGTCCTGTGATTTCGAAAAATTAAAAATTTGAGCAGAGGTTAACCGGGGCCTGAGCGACAAGAGATTTTAATTATAATGAAAAAAATTAAAAATTTGTGCAAAAGGGTCCCCAGCGCCGAGAGCAAATTGTATTAATTATTATGAAATATATTACAAAACAAAAAAAAAATTGAACAGAGGTTTTCCAGCCCTCGAGGGCCAAGTGATTTCCATCAAAATGAAATAATTTGAAAAATATTTAAAATTTGTGCAAAGGGTCCTTGTGCCCACAAAATAAGTGATATAAAGGATTGTTTTGTAAATTTCAAATGATTAAAAATTTGAGTAGAGTTTAATTGGGCCCGAGGGAAAAGTGTTTTTAATTATAATGAAAAAAATTGGAAAAAATTATAAAATTTATGCAAATAGGTCCCCAGCGCTGAAGCCAAATTGCTTTAATTATTATGAAATACATTACAAATGAAAAAAAATAAGAGCCGAGGTTCCCCACGCCCAAGGGCCAAGTCATTTTAGTTATGGTAAAATGATTTAAAAATTGAACAATATGAGCAGAGGTCTACCGGTGGTCAAAGGAAATTTGTATTAAATTTATTATGATACTTATTCGAAAAATTTAAAATTTGAGCAGGGGTTCCCCGGCGCCCGAGGGCCAGGTTATTTTACTTATAACAAAAAAAAAATTCCAAAATTTAAAAAGGATCCCCAGCGCTGACGTCAAATTGTTTTAATTATTATGAAATACAATATAAACGAAAAAATTTGGGCAGAGGTTCCCCACGCCCAAGGGACTAAATTATGTTAGTTAAGGTAAAATAATTTAAAAATTGAACAATTTGAGCAGAGGATTCCCAGCTCTCGAGGGCCAAGTGATTTGAATCATTATGAAATTAACTGAAAATTATTAAAAATGAATGCAAAGGGTCCCCAAAGCCAAAGAACTATGTGATATAACTAATTGAATAATAAATTTAAAATATTAAAAATTTAAAGAGAAATACATCAGCAATGGAAAATTAAGTGACTTTAATCGTTGTAAAGAATATTTTGAAAATCAAAAATTTGATCAGTGGTCTACCGGTGGTCGAGGGAAAGTTACATTTTATGTATTATGAAAATTATACAAAAAAAAGAAAATTTGAGCAGGGGTACCCCGGCGCCCGAGGGCCAAGTAATTTTATTTATAACAAAAAAAAAAATTCCAAAAAAATTAAACATTTTGGCAAAGGGTCCCCAGTGCCCGAGTGCTAAGTTATACAAAGATTAGTCCTGTGATTTCGAAAAATTAAAAATTTGAGCAGAGGTTAACCGGGGCCTGAGGGACAAGAGATTTTAATTATAATGAAAAAAATTAAAAATTTGTGCAAAAGGGTCCCCAGCGCCGAGAGCAAATTGTATTAATTATTATGAAATATATTACAAAACAAAAAAAAAATCGAACAGAGGTTTTCCAGCCCTCGAGGGCCAAGTGATTTCAATCAAAATGAAATAATTTGAAAAATATTTAAAATTTGTGCAAAGGGTCCTTGTGCCCACAAAATAAGTGATACAAAGGATTGTTTTGTAAATTTCAAATGATTAAAAATTTGAGTAGAGTTTACCTGGGGCCCGAGGGAAAAGTGTTTTTAATTATAATGAAAAAATTGGAAAAATTTAAAAATGTATGCAATAGGGTCGCCAGCGCTGATGCCAAATTGCTTTAATTATTATGAAATACATTACAAATGGAAAAAAATAAGAGCCGAAGTTCCCCACGCCCAAGGGCCAAGTCATTTTAGTTATGGTAAAATGATTTAAAAATTGAACAATATGAGCAGAAGTCTACCGGTGGTCAAGGGAAAGTTGTATTAAATTTATTATGATAATTATTCAAAAAATTAAAAATTTGATCAGGGGTTCCCCGGCGCCCGAGGGCCAGGTTATTTTACTTATAACAAAAAAAAATTCCAAACTTTAAAAAGGATCCCCAGCGCTGAGGTCAAATTGCTTTAATTATTATGAAATACATTACAAACGAAAAAAATTTGGGCAGAGGTTCCTCACGCCCAAGGGACTAAATTATACTAGTTATGGTAAAATTATTTAAAAATTGAACAATTGGAGCAGAGGATTCCCAGCCCTCGAGAGCCAAGTGATTTGATCATTATGAAATTAATTGAAAATTATTAAAAATGAATGCAAAGGGTCCCCAAAGCCAAAGAACTATGTGATATAACTAATTGAAAAATAAATTTAAAATATTAAAAATTTAAAGAGAAATACATCAGCAATGGAAAATTAAGTGACTTTAATCGTTGTAAAGAATATTTTGAAAATCAAAAATTTGAGCAGAGGTCTCCCGGTGGTCGAGGGAAAGTTACATTCTATGTAATATGAAAATTATACAAAAAAAAGAAAAATTTGAGCAGGGGTTCCCCGGCGCCCGAGGGCCAAGTAATTTTATTTATTACAAAAAAAAAAAATTCCAAAAAAATTAAAAATTTTGGCAAAGGGTCCCCAGTGCCCGAGTGCTAAGTTATACAAAGAATAGTCCTGTGATTTCGAAAAATTAAAAATTTGAGCAGAGGTTAACTGGGGTCTGAGCGACAAGAGATTTTAATTATAATGAAAAAAATTAAAAATTTGTGCAAAAGGGTCCCCAGCGCCGAGAGCAAATTGTATTAATTATTATGAAATATATTACAAAACAAAAAAAAAATCGAACAGAGGTTTTCCAGCCCTCGAGGGCCAAGTGATTTCAATCAAAATGAAATAATTTGAAAAATATTTAAAATTTGTGCAAAGGGTCCTTGTGCCCACAAAATAAGTGATACAAAGGATTGTTTTGTAAATTTCAAATGATTAAAAATTTGAGTAGAGTTTACCTGGGGCCCGAGGGAAAAGTGTTTTTAATTATAATGAAAAAATTGGAAAAATTTAAAAATGTATGCAATAGGGTCGCCAGCGCTGATGCCAAATTGCTTTAATTATTATGAAATACATTACAAATGGAAAAAAATAAGAGCCGAAGTTCCCCACGCCCAAGGGCCAAGTCATTTTAGTTATGGTAAAATGATTTAAAAATTGAACAATATGAGCAGAAGTCTACCGGTGGTCAAGGGAAAGTTGTATTAAATTTATTATGATAATTATTCAAAAAATTAAAAATTTGAGCAGGGGTTCCCCGGCGCCCGAGGGCCAGGTTCTTTTACTTATAACAAAAAAAAATTCCAAACTTTAAAAAGGATCCCCAGCGCTGAGGTCAAATTGCTTTAATTATTATGAAATACATTACAAACGAAAAAAATTTGGGCAGAGGTTCCTCACGCCCAAGGGACTAAATTATACTAGTTATGGTAAAATTATTTAAAAATTGAACAATTGGAGCAGAGGATTCCCAGCCCTCGAGAGCCAAGTGATTTGATCATTATGAAATTAATTGAAAATTATTAAAAATGAATGCAAAGGGTCCCCAAAGCCAAAGAACTATGTGATATAACTAATTGAAAAATAAATTTAAAATATTAAAAATTTAAAGAGAAATACATCAGCAATGGAAAATTAAGTGACTTTAATCGTTGTAAAGAATATTTTGAAAATCAAAAATTTGAGCAGAGGTCTCCCGGTGGTCGAGGGAAAGTTACATTCTATGTATTATGAAAATTATACAAAAAAAAGAAAAATTTGAGCAGGGGTTCCCCGGCGCCCGAGGGCCAAGTAATTTTATTTATTACAAAAAAAAAAAATTCCAAAAAAATTAAAAATTTTGGCAAAGGGTCCCCAGTGCCCGAGTGCTAAGTTATACAAAGAACAGTCCTGTGATTTCGAAAAATTAAAAATTTGAGCAGAGGTTAACTGGGGTCTGAGCGACAAGAGATTTTAATTATAATGAAAAAAATTAAAACTTTGTGCAAAAGGGTCCCCAGCGCCGAGAGCAAATTGTATTAATTATTATGAAATATATTTCAAAACAAAAAAAAAATCGAACAGAGGTTTTCCAGCCCTCGAGGGCCAAGTGATTTCCATCAAAATGAAATAATTTGAAAAATATTTAAAATTTGTGCAAAGGGTCCTTGTGCCCACAAAATAAGTGATACAAAGGATTGTTTTGTAAATTTCAAATGATTAAAAATTTGAGTAGAGTTTACCTGGGGCCCGAGGGAAAAGTGTTTTTAATTATAATGAAAAAATTGGAAAAATTTAAAAATGTATGCAATAGGGTCGCCAGCGCTGATGCCAAATTGCTTTAATTATTATGAAATACATTACAAATGGAAAAAAATAAGAGCCGAAGTTCCCCACGCCCAAGGGCCAAGTCATTTTAGTTATGGTAAAATGATTTAAAAATTGAACAATATGAGCAGAAGTCTACCGGTGGTCAAGGGAAAGTTGTATTAAATTTATTATGATAATTATTCAAAAAATTAAAAATTTGAGCAGGGGTTCCCCGGCGCCCGAGGGCCAGGTTATTTTACTTATAACAAAAAAAAATTCCAAACTTTAAAAAGGATCCCCAGCGCTGAGGTCAAATTGCTTTAATTATTATGAAATACATTACAAACGAAAAAAATTTGGGCAGAGGCTCCTCACGCCCAAGGGACTAAATTATACTAGTTATGGTAAAATTATTTAAAAATTGAACAATTGGAGCAGAGGATTCCCAGCCCTCGAGAGCCAAGTGATTTGATCATTATGAAATTAATTGAAAATTATTAAAAATGAATGCAAAGGGTCCCCAAAGCCAAAGAACTATGTGATATAACTAATTGAAAAATAAATTTAAAATATTAAAAATTTAAAGAGAAATACATCAGCAATGGAAAATTAAGTGACTTTAATCGTTGTAAAGAATATTTTGAAAATCAAAAATTTGAGCAGAGGTCTCCCGGTGGTCGAGGGAAAGTTACATTCTATGTATTATGAAAATTATACAAAAAAAAGAAAAATTTGAGCAGGGGTTCCCCGGCGCCCGAGGGCCAAGTAATTTTATTTATTACAAAAAAAAAAAATTCCAAAAAAATTAAAAATTTTGGCAAAGGGTCCCCAGTGCCCGAGTGCTAAGTTATACAAAGAATAGTCCTGTGATTTCGAAAAATTAAAAATTTGAGCAGAGGTTAACTGGGGTCTGAGCGACAAGAGATTTTAATTATAATGAAAAAAATTAAAAATTTGTGCAAAAGGGTCCCCAGCGCCGAGAGCAAATTGTATTAATTATTATGAAATATATTACAAAACAAAAAAAAAAATCGAACAGAGGTTTTCCAGCCCTCGAGGGCCAAGTGATTTCAATCAAAATGAAATAATTTGAAAAATATTTAAAATTTGTGCAAAGGGTCCTTGTGCCCACAAAATAAGTGATACAAAGGATTGTTTTGTAAATTTCAAATGATTAAAAATTTGAGTAGAGTTTACCTGGGGCCCGAGGGAAAAGTGTTTTTAATTATAATGAAAAAAATTGGAAAAAATTATAAAATTTATGCAAATAGGTCCCCAGCGCTGTAGCCAAATTGCTTTAATTATTATGAAATACATTACAAATGAAAAAAAATAAGAGCCGAGGTTCCCCACGCCCAAGGGCCAAGTCATTTTAGTTATGGTAAAATGATTTAAAAATTGAACAATATGAGCAGAGGTCTACCGGTGGTCAAAGGAAATTTGTATTAAATTTATTATGATACTTATTCGAAAAATTAAAAATTTGAGCAGGGGTTCCCCGGCGCCCGAGGGCCAGGTTATTTTACTTATAACAAAAAAAAAATTCCAAAATTTAAAAAGGATCCCCAGCGCTGACGTCAAATTGTTTTAATTATTATGAAATACAATATAAACGAAAAAATTTGGGCAGAGGTTCCCCACGCCCAAGGGACTAAATTATGTTAGTTATGGTAAAATAATTTAAAAATTGAACAATTTGAGCAGAGGATTCCCAGCCCTCGAGGGCCAAGTGATTTGAATCATTATGAAATTAATTGAAAATTATTAAAAATGAATGCAAAGGGTCCCCAAAGCCAAAGAACTATGTGATATAACTAATTGAATAATAAATTTAAAATATTAAAAATTTAAAGATAAATACATCAGCAATGGAAAATTAAGTGACTTTAATCGTTGTAAATAATATTTTAAAAATCAAAAATTTGAGCAGAGGTCTCCCGGTGGTCGAGGGAAAGTTACATTTTATGTATTATGATAATTATACAAAAAAAAAAAAATTTGAGCAGGGGTTCCCCGGCGCCCGAGGGCCAAGTTGTTTTACTTATCACAAAAAAAAAAAAAAACCAAAATATCAAAAACTTTTGCAAAGGGTCCCCAGTGCCTCAGTGCTAAGTTATACAAAGAAGAGTCCTGTGATTTCGAAAAATTAAAAATTTGAGCAGAGATTAACCGGGGCCTGAGTGACAAGAGCTTTTAATTATAATGAAAAAAATTAAAAATTTGTGCAAAAGGGTCCCCAGCGCCGAGAGCAATTTGTATTAATTATTATGAAATATATTACAAAACAAAAAAAAAATTGAACAGAGGTTTTCCAGCCCTCGAGGGCCAATTGATTTCAATCAAAATGAAATAATTTGAAAATTATTTAAAAAATGTGCAAAGGGTCCTTGTGCCCACAAAATAAGTGATATAAAGAATTGTTTTGTAAATTTCAAATGATTAAAAATTTGAGTAGAGTTTACCTGGGGCCCGAGGGAAAAGTGTTTTTAATTATAATGAAAAAATTGGAAAAATTTAAAAATTTATGCAATAGGGTCGCCAGCGCTGAAGCAAAATTGCTTTAATTATTATGAAATACATTACAAATGAAAAAAAATAAGAGCCGAGGTTCCCCACGCCCAAGGGCCAAGTCATTTTAGTTATGGTAAAATGATTTAAAAATTGAACAATATGAGCAGAGGTCTACCGGTGGTCAAAGGAAATTTGTATTAAATTTATTATGATACTTATTCGAAAAATTTAAAATTTGAGCAGGGGTTCCCCGGCGCCCGAGGGCCAGGTTATTTTACTTATAACAAAAAAAAAATTCCAAAATTTAAAAAGGATCCCCAGCGCTGACGTCAAATTGTTTTAATTATTATGAAATACAATATAAACGAAAAAATTTGGGCAGAGGTTCCCCACGCCCAAGGGACTAAATTATGTTAGTTAAGGTAAAATAATTTAAAAATTGAACAATTTGAGCAGAGGATTCCCAGCCCTCGAGGGCCAAGTGATTTGAATCATTATGAACTTAACTGAAAATTATTAAAAATGAATGCAAAGGGTCCCCAAAGCCAAAGAACTATGTGATATAACTAATTGAAAAATAAATTTAAAATATTAAAAATTTAAAGAGAAATACATCAGTACGGCTGGGATTTTAATGCCCTAAAAAACCCCGAAAAATGTCCAAAAAAAAATGCTTTTATGACCTAAAAACTCTAAATCATGCCCTAAAAAACCCCGAAAATGCCCTAAAAAATGCATTTATGATCTAATTTTTTTTTTATTTTTAATAATTTTAGTATAAATTACAATAAAAAGTTTAAAAAAATGCATTATAAAAATGTATTACAAGTGTAAACTGTAAATACATAGTTTTAGTATACATCTAAAAAAAAAAATTTTACGAATTACGAGTATTATAAGTTATATAATCTATTATATTTATTTAAAAACCATGTTGGTGTAAAAATCTTAAAATAAAATTTCAAATTCAAACACTTGGTTTCCAAAAACTCTAAAAATGCTCCAAAAACTCTAAAATGCCCTAAAAAATCAAGAAAATGACCTAAAAACTAAAAAATACCAAAAAATGCAAAATAAACTTTCTTATTCTCATTTAAATGTACATAAAACAAATGTGTGACAAGACGAGCATTGCACAGTAAGCTTTGGAAAACAATGCAAAGTGCATCGGAATCCCAGCCCTATACATCAGCAATGGAAAATTAAGTGACTTTAATCGTTGTAAAGAATATTTTGAAAATCAAAAATTTGATCAGTGGTCTACCGGTGGTCGAGGGAAAGTTACATTTTATGTATTATGAAAATTATACAAAAAAAAGAAAATTTGAGCAGGGGTACCCCGGCGCCCGAGGGCCAAGTAATTTTTTTATAACAAAAAAAAAAATTCCAAAAAAATTAAAAATTTTGGCAAAGGGTCCCCAGTGCCCGAGTTCTAAGTTATACAAAGTATAGTCCTGTGATTTCGAAAAATTAAAAATTTGAGCAGAGGTTAACCGGGGCCTGAGCGACAAGAGATTTTAATTATAATGAATTAAATTAAAAATTTGTGCAAAAGGTTCCCCAGCGCCGAGAGCAAATTGTATTAATTATTATGAAATATATTACAAAACAAAAAAAAAATTGAACAGAGGTTTTCCAGCCCTCGAGGGCCAATTGCTTTCAATCAAAATGAAATAATTTGAAAAATATTTAAAATCTGTGCAAAGGGTCCTTGTGCCCACAAAATAAGTGATATAAAGAATTGTTTTGTAAATTTCAAATGATTAAAAATTTGAGTAGAGTTTACCTGGGGCCCGAGGGAAAAGTGTTTTTAATTATAATGAAAAAATTGGAAAAATTTAAAAATGTATGCAATAGGGTCACCAGCGCTGAAGCCAAATTGCTTTGATTATTATGAAATACATTACAAATGGAAAAAAATAAGAGCCGAGGTTCCCCACGCCCAAGGGCCAAGTCATTTTAGTTATGGTAAAATGATTTAAAAATTGAACAATATGAGCAGAGGTCTCCCGGTGGTCGAGGGAAAGTTACATTCTATGTATTATGAAAATTATACAAAAAAAAGAAAAATTTGAGCAGGGGTTCCCCGGCGCCCGAGGGCCAAGTAATTTTATTTATTACAAAAAAAAAAAATTCCAAAAAAATTAAAAATTTTGGCAAAGGGTCCCCAGTGCCCGAGTGCTAAGTTATACAAAGAATAGTCCTGTGATTTCGAAAAATTAAAAATTTGAGCAGAGGTTAACTGGGGTCTGAGCGACAAGAGATTTTAATTATAATGAAAAAAATTAAAAATTTGTGCAAAAGGGTCCCCAGCGCCGAGAGCAAATTGTATTAATTATTATGAAATATATTACAAAACAAAAAAAAATTGAACAGAGTTTTTCCAGCCCTCGAGGGCCAAGTGATTTCCATCAAAATGAAATAATTTGAAAAATATTTAAAATTTGTGCAAAGGGTCCTTGTGCCCACAAAATAAGTGATATAAAGGATTGTTTTGTAAATTTCAAATGATTAAAAATTTGAGTAGAGTTTACCTGGGGCCCGAGGGAAAAGTGTTTTTAATTATAATGAAAAAATTGGAAAAATTTAAAAATTTATGCAATAGGGTCGCCAGCGCTGATGCCAAATTGCTTTAATTATTATGAAATACATTACAAATGGAAAAAAATAAGAGCCGAAGTTCCCCACGCCCAAGGGCCAAGTCATTTTAGTTATGGTAAAATGATTTAAAAATTGAACAATATGAGCAGAAGTCTACCGGTGGTCAAGGGAAAGTTGTATTAAATTTATTATGATAATTATTCAAAAAATTAAAAATTTGAGCAGGGGTTCCCCGGCGCCCGAGGGCCAGGTTCTTTTACTTATAACAAAAAAAAATTCCAAACTTTAAAAAGGATCCCCAGCGCTGAGGTCAAATTGCTTTAATTATTATGAAATACATTACAAACGAAAAAAATTTGGGCAGAGGTTCCTCACGCCCAAGGGACTAAATTATGTTAGTTATGGTAAAATTATTTAAAAATTGAACAATTGGAGCAGAGGATTCCCAGCCCTCGAGGGCCAAGTGATTTGAATCATTATGAAATTAACTGAAAATTATTAAAAATGAATGCAAAGGGTCCCCAAAGCCAAAGAACTATGTGATATAACTAATTGAATAATAAATTTAAAATATTAAAAATTTAAAGAGAAATACATCAGCAATGGAAAATTAAGTGACTTTAATCGTTGTAAAGAATATTTTGAAAATCAAAAATTTGATCAGTGGTCTACCGGTGGTCGAGGGAAAGTTACATTTTATGTATTATGAAAATTATACAAAAAAA
>CM050408.1:29997507-30000007 GCA_027580255.1 Therioaphis trifolii
ATAAGCTTTCATTAAAATAAATTACTTACACTTGTTTTAAATTATTGAAATAAATATGTAATAATTAAATATAATAAACTTTTCTATCATTATGATTGCATTTATTTTGAAACTTGGTTAATTTTTTTCAAATGTGCTTTCTAAAAACTGTTTAAATAAATTACTACCATTTTAATGTAATTTCATCATGGCCTAATAAAAATAACACGTTTTTATAATAGATTTTTTTTTAATTGGGTTTTCTGTAAGATGATAAAGCTTTGTAGTCATTCGAGTAAATACTAAACACAGTTTTCTATGAAATTCATAAAATAGTAATTCCGCTTTAATTTTTAAATTCTAAGTTATTTGAAGGATCTATGGGTTTTACAATTATGTTGTATTCTTAATTTATTTAAAATTTATGATCACTTTTTCAAGAATTTTCAGAAGTCCAAACGTTTCTTAGAGTGACTCTATAGATAGGATAAAGCATTTCATTTTTTTAATAGTAGTTAAAATTTAATTTTTTACACCTCTGTATTTGTGCGAGAAAAAACTGCCAAAAACTGAGTAAAAGCGGTAGAATTTCCCGTAAACTACACTTTCACTAAATCGATTTTCGTTATTAAATCTTAACTCGCAAAATGATGTTGCCAAAAATTTGGAATGTTCATTATATGATAAATTGTTACATACTTTATAAAATCTTCGAAAAAAATTTGAAATTTCGGGCTTAAAATAGAGCTGTAAAATATCTAATTTTTGTTAAGTTTATTACTGACACAATTTTTGATATATGAGTTGGATTCTAAATGTGACATGTCAATCAACAGGGCCTAATGATGCAATGATCAAGTACTGCGAGGCGTGTCTGGGACACAAGCCGGGAAGAACAAGTGCTCTCAAGATAAGGTAAGGTAGTGATATTAGTAGACATTTCCTAAAAACGTAGTCTCTTAGAATATTAAATACTTATTTATTCAATTAGTTCGAATATTAAGTTATCTCATTTTGTATGTCATAAATTTCATTGACAATTTGTCTTCTTTAAATTAACTTCAGTTTAATAATTTTGTTTTCGTTTATGAGTGTGTGTGTGTGTGTGTGTGTGTGCGTGTGCGTGCGTGTGCGTGTGTGTGTGTTGTGTGTGTGTGTGTGTGTGTGTGTGTGTGTGTGTGTGTGTGTGTGTGTGTGTGTGTGTGTGTGTGTGATCACATATCTAAATTTTGGGGATGAGAATTCTTCCTCGGTACATCACTCATGTCTTAAGTGGTGACTTAAATGGATTTATGTTTGGGAGGCAAGTGGAGTTTAGGTATATAAAAATCATTAGTAGGATTGGAGGACCTAGGGTTCATTTGACTTACTGAACGCTCCAAAATTCTCATTCGATATCATTACAGTATACATACTCACGTATTCTTAAGGCTTGTATCTTCCACTGGGATTCGCTACCTATGCAGATGGAATCTGCCTCCAGGCATTGGGAATAGCTGGTCGTAGAAATTGTCTTTCCATAATATTATATTTTACTGTAATGCCTTGTAAATTTTTTTTTTATTTGCCAAATGTGCTTTTAAGAGCTCAACTGCTTCATGATAATGTTCTTAGTTATTTCTATCTATTTATATATATATATATATATATATATATATATATATATATATATATATATATATATATACATAATATGTATTTATGTAGGGTATTCTGATAAGTGTTTTAAGTTTTCATAAAATTGTTCATTTAGATGAAAAATATAAATAATGAATTAATACATGCCGAGAAGTCATTGACTTTATTCTTTTAAAGTGAGGCTCCTTGAGATGAATGTTTCTTTTATGAAAAATAGGAAATCAATAACTGAAATAGATTAGGGTGACCATACAAATAAAATAAAAATACGGGATACTAAGTTACTAAAAAAAAAAAAGAAATTCTAATTTTAACTGAATATATTAAAAAAAAAAAATTAAATGTATGCTGTATAATAGTTTTCAAATACAAATAAAATAAAAATATTAATAAGTATAACATGTACACAAAAATCCAAAAAAAAATTATTTTGAAGACGATGGCAGGTAAATTTCTTCTTTTAATGTTTTTGTATACTTTTGTGCTGAACTGATTTCATCGAGTAACTTAGTTTCTTTTAATAGAATATTATAAAACTCATTACAAGATAAGTTTATAAAATGTGTTTTTACAATTAAAATTGATTTGATAGTTTCAACCAAAAATCGATTTTTTTCATCTGTCCACAACATATTAATGGTTGAAAATATCCGTTCTACTGCAGCATTTGTACCCGGAATTGCCAAAGAATATTCTACAATTTTCGATATGTTAGCTGTATCAATGTTGTGAGCTTTAGTGTATACAAATATTTCACACCGCTTAACTTCTACTTTAGCTGAATTTGTTTGCCATTCGTGAAATCGTGATTTAAAAATTTGTTCTACATGACTGAATTCATCAAATAAATTATCTTCATCTAATTTTATATTAGAATTATTTC
>CM050408.1:30633542-30638542 GCA_027580255.1 Therioaphis trifolii
GGGCCAAGTTGTTTTACTCGTTACAAAAAAAAAAAAAATTCAAAAAAATCAAAAATTTTTGCCAAGGGTCCCCAGTGCCCTAGTGCTAAGTTATACAAATAATAGTTTTGTGATTTCAAAAAATTAAAAATTTGAGCAGAGGTTACCTGGGGCCCGAGCGCCAAGAGATTTTAATTATAATGAAAAAAATTAAAAATTTGTGCAAAAGGGTCCCCAGCGCCGAGAGCAAATTGTATTAATTATTATGAAATATATTACAAAACAAAATAAAATTTGAACAGAGGTTTTCCAGCCCTCGAGGGCCAAGTGATTTCAATCAAAATGAAATAATTTGAAAATTATTTAAAATTTGTGCAAAGGGTCCTGGTGCCCACGAAATAAGTGATATAAAGAATTGTTTTGTAAATTTCAAATGATTAAAAATTTGAGTAGACTTTACCTGGGGCCCGAGGGAAAAGTTTTTTTAATTATTATGAAATACATAACAAATGATATAAAATTTGAGCAGAGGTTCCCCACGCTCAAGGGCCAAGTCTATTTAGTTATGGTAAAATGATTTAAAAATTGAACAATTTGAGCACAGGTCTACCGCTGGTCAAGGGAAAGTTGTATTTTATTTTTTATGAAAATTATTCAACAAATTAAAAATTTGAGCAGCGGTTCCCCGGCGCCCGAGGGCCAGGTTATTTTACTTATAACAAAAAAAAAGTTCCAAAATTTAAAAACGATCCCCAGCGCTGAGGGCAAATTGCTTTAATTATTATGAAATACATTACAAACGAAAAAAATTTGGGCAGAGGTTCCCCACGCCCAAGGGACTAAATTATGTTAGTTATGGTAAAATAATTTAAAAATCGAACAATTTGAGCAGAGGATTCCCAGCCCTCGAGGGCCTAGTGATTTTAATCATTATGACATGAATTGAAAATTATTAAAAACGTGCGCAGAGGGTCCCAAGCGCCAACGAACTATGAGATATAAAAAATTGAATACTTAATTTAAAATATTAAAAATTTCAGGAGAAATACTTCAGTAATGGAAAATTAAGTGACTTAAATCATTGCAAAGAATATTTTGAAAATCAAAAATTTGAGCAGAGGTCTCCCGGTGGTCAAGGGAAAGTTGTCTTTTATATATTATGAAAATTATACAAAAATATGAAAAATTTGAGCAGGGGTTCCCCGGCGCCCGAGGGCCAAGTTGTTTTACTCGTTACAAAAAAAAAAAAAATTCAAAAAAATCAAAAATTTTTGCAAAGGGTCCCCAGTGCCCTAGTGCTAAGTTATACTAATAATAGTTTTGTGATTTCAAAAAATTAAAAATTTGAGCAGAGGTTACCTGGGGCCCGAGCGCCAAGAGATTTTAATTATAATGAAAAAAATTAAAAATTTGTGCAAAAGGGTCCCCAGCGCCGAGAGCAAATTGTATTAATTATTATGAAATATATTACAAAACAAAATAAAATTTGAACAGAGGTTTTCCAGCCCTCGAGGGCCAAGTGATTTCAATCAAAATGAAATAATTTGAAAATTATTGAAAATTTGTGCAAAGGGTCCTGGTGCCCACGAAATAAGTGATATAAAGAATTGTTTTGTAAATTTAAAATGATTAAAAATTTGAGTAGACTTTACCTGGGGCCCGAGGGAAAAGTTTTTTTAATTATTATGAAATACATAACAAATGATAAAAAATTTGAGCAGAGGTTCCCCACGCTCAAGGGCCAAGTCTATTTAGTTATGGTAAAATGATTTAAAAATTGAACAATTTGAGCACAGGTCTACCGCTGGTCAAGGGAAAGTTGTATTTTATTTTTTATGAAAATTATTCAACAAATTAAAAATTTGAGCAGCGGTTCCCCGGCGCCCGAGGGCCAGGTTATTTTACTTATAACAAAAAAAAAATTCCAAAATTTAAAAACGATCCCCAGCGCTGAGGGCAAATTGCTTTAATTATTATGAAATACATTACAAACGAAAAAAATTTGGGCAGAGGTTCCCCACGCCCAAGGGACTAAATTATGTTAGTTATGGTAAAATAATTTAAAAATTGAACAATTTGAGCAGAGGATTCCCAGCCCTCGAGGGCCAAGTGATTTTAATCATTATGAAATGAATTGAAAATTATTAAAAACGTGTGCAGAGGGTCCCAAGCGCCAACGAACTATGAGATATAAAAAATTGAATACTTAATTTAAAATATTAAAAATTTCAGGAGAAATACTTCAGTAATGGAAAATTAAGTGACTTAAATCATTGCAAAGAATATTTTGAAAATCAAAAATTTGAGCAGAGGTCCCGGTGGTCAAGGGAAAGTTATATTTTATATATTATGAAAATTATACAAAAATATGAAAAATTTGAGCAGGAGTTCCCCGGCGGCGTATTTCCGAACCCTAACTGAACTGGGGCACTAGTGCCCGAATCCGGTTAGACTCCGTAGTGCGCGTCTTCACTACGTTCCCTAACTGATTTAGGGCACACTATTAAATATTCGTGTAAAAGCATAGCTATATACAACTTAAAATATTAGACTTGTACATACATTAGTAATACCTATAACCTATATTAATTATATTTACATAATAATACATTAAATTACGGACCATACAATATTGTTGACATATATTAACATAATATATTAAGTATATATAAACTATATTCACAACACACATACTATAATTATATAAAAGTTATATATATATATCCGTTATATATACGGAATGTTGACAGACGTATTCCTTACGGTATTCAAATTTTTTGTAATTTGGATGAGTTTTATATACAATCCAATTCGTTTTCGTGTGTTCAGAATATTTACGAACCCAATTGTCACAATTAGTACTATATGAATTATTATCGTCGGGATCAATTTTCGTTTTTAAAACTACTTTATAGCTTTCATTGCTAGTGAATTCAATATTTTCAATAAAAACACTTTCATCGATTGCATTAAAAACTGATTTGATGTACTCCATTATAAATATTACAAACTATAACTTCAAACAATGTATAAACGGTAAATGTGTTACAATTTGTGGAATATGGCACGGCACACTGGACACAGCTAATATTCGATTAAAAAAGATAATTGTATGACACTTAAAGATAGCTTGAATGGGAAAAGTTTATCGATAAGACTGATAGTATACCTACGTACTTTATATGTTGGAAATTAGTATCATTAAAGTCTAAAAATACTAATCTAGCTAGCATTATTGACGATAATAAATGTAACTCCAAATCGCTCTGACTTACTAACATAAAATGTAAATAAATAACAATATAATATAATTATAGTATGTGTGTTGTGAATATAGTTTATATATACTAATTACTAATGTATGTACAAGTCTAATATTTTAAGTTGTATATAGCTATGCTTTTACACGAATATTTAATAGTGTGCCCTAAATCAGTTAGGGAACGTAGTGAAGACGCGCACTACGGAGTCTAACCGGATTCGGGCACTAGTGCCCCAGTTCAGTTAGGGTTCGGAAATACGCTCCCCGGCGCCCGAGGGCCAAGTTGTTTTACTCGTTACAAAAAAAAAAAAAATTCAAAAAAATCAAAAATTTTTGCCAAGGGTCCCCAGTGCCCTAGTGCTAAGTTATACAAATAATAGTTTTGTGATTTCAAAAAATTAAAAATTTGAGCAGAGGTTACCTGGGGCCCGAGCGCCAAGAGATTTTAATTATAATGAAAAAAATTAAAAATTTGTGCAAAAGGGTCCCCAGCGCCGAGAGCAAATTGTATTAATTATTATGAAATATATTACAAAACAAAATAAAATTTGAACAGAGGTTTTCCAGCCCTCGAGGGCCAAGTGATTTCAATCAAAATGAAATAATTTGAAAATTATTGAAAATTTGTGCAAAGGGTCCTGGTGCCCACGAAATAAGTGATATAAAGAATTGTTTTGTAAATTTCAAATGATTAAAAATTTGAGTAGACTTTACCTGGGGCCCGAGGGAAAAGTTTTTTTAATTATTATGAAATACATAACAAATGATAAAAAATTTGAGCAGAGGTTCCCCACGCTCAAGGGCCAAGTCTATTTAGTTATGGTAAAATGATTTAAAAATTGAACAATTTGAGCACAGGTCTACCGCTGGTCAAGGGAAAGTTGTATTTTATTTTTTATGAAAATTATTCAACAAATTAAAAATTTGAGCAGCGGTTCCCCGGCGCCCGAGGGCCAGGTTATTTTACTTATAACAAAAAAAAAATTCCAAAATTTAAAAACGATCCCCAGCGCTGAGGGCAAATTGCTTTAATTATTATGAAATACATTACAAACGAAAAAAATTTGGGCAGAGGTTCCCCACGCCCAAGGGACTAAATTATGTTAGTTATGGTAAAATAATTTAAAAATTGAACAATTTGAGCAGAGGATTCCCAGCCCTCGAGGGCCAAGTGATTTTAATCATTATGAAATGAATTGAAAATTATTAAAAACGTGTGCAGAGGGTCCCAAGCGCCAACGAACTATGAGATATAAAAAATTGAATACTTAATTTAAAATATTAAAAATTTCAGGAGAAATACTTCAGTAATGGAAAATTAAGTGACTTAAATCATTGCAAAGAATATTTTGAAAATCAAAAATTTGAGCAGAGGTCCCGGTGGTCAAGGGAAAGTTATATTTTATATATTATGAAAATTATACAAAAATATGAAAAATTTGAGCAGGGGTTCCCCGGCGCCCGAGGGCCAAGTTGTTTTACTCGTTACAAAAAAAAAAAAATTCAAAAAAATCAAAAATTTTTGCAAAGGGTCCCCAGTGCCCTAGTGCTAAGTTATACAAAGAATGGTTTTGTGATTTCAAAAAATTAAAAATTTGAGCAGAGGTTACCTGGGGCCCGAGCGCCAAGAGATTTTAATTATAATGAAAAAAATTAAAAATTTGTGCAAAAGGGTCCCCAGCGCCGAGAGCAAATTGTATTAATTATTATGAAATATATTACAAAACAAAATAAAATTTGAACAGAGGTTTTCCAGCCC